>JAKGGE010002446.1:0-124937 GCA_023748175.1 Hoolock leuconedys | reverse complement strand
TGGTCGGGCAGAGGCGCGCCCCTACTTAGTAGAAGGTGGGTAGTCAAGCAGAGCCCCTCACCCCCTCAGACGGCGTCGTGGGCACAGGCGCTCCACACTACCCAGAAGATGTGGGGTCGGGCAGAGGTGCTCCTCACCGATGTTGGGTGTCCGGCAGAGGTGGCTCCTCACTTCCCAGACATGGGGGGTCAAGCCATATACCCGGAAGCAAAACCGCCAACATGGTCAGCCTTCGATGGGTGCGGGCTGAGGGACGCGGAGCTACCGCCCCTTGCAGAGGCTTCAGAGTGACGGGAATCCGGAAATCAGGCTTCAGTCCCTACAGTGTAGCTCCTCTGTGGTCAGTGGTCAGGGCTGTCGCCTGGTGCTCCCCATGGCGGGCTCGGCCTGTGTACTGTAAACCACGGGTATCAACCCACGGCAACACACAGTCCCTCGCTTTTGTTCAGAGGAAATCGCCTATTCCTTACACGGAACGGGCTTAACGATGCCCCGCCGCCACCGCCTGTGCCGCCAAAGCTCCGCCAGCTGGCGCTTTAAGGTTTTCCCTAGCTGGGCTGCTGTTGCTCCAGGAGTCCGGAGACCGCTTTTTTGCTTCCTCTCATGCTCTCCTCCTCGTCCCTTGCTCCCTCCCTCCCTCCCTCCCTCCCTCCCTCCCTCCCTCCCTCCCTCCCTCCCTCCCTCCCTCCCTCCCTCCCTCCCTTGCTCCCTCCCTCCCTCCCTCCCTCCCTGCCTCTGTACCCCCACCCATCCTTCCGCCTCTCTATGTCTCCGCTGCCTCTCTCCACCTGTGACCGCCTTCCCCTCCCGCCTGATTGATCAGCATCCCGGAAGCCCGGGTCTGGGCTCCGGCGTATACGCCAGGTGTTTCCACCGTGGCAGCTCTTGGGAGGCCGCAGAGGCACTGGCTACAGCCACCGTGGAGCGGAGGTGCAGAGGGGGCGAGCCCCGGGAGGGAGAGAAGGCCTGGACGCTGCCCGGGCCCAGTGTTTCGCGGGACGGGGGTCTCCACCCAGCCCGGGGAAGGACGCATACCGCCGGGCAGGGGGTGCCGGTGGTCGGGGGAGGTGGCTGAAAGGCAAGATAGTTTCCCCGCTGCTCCACAGCCGCAGGGCTGCCCGCAAACCCGCGTGTGCACGGTAGACGGCTCGCCTGCTGGTACCTGGGCCGGCTCCGGGATCCCTGGGACGCCCAGGAAAGAATGGCATTTCACCTTTGTGCGGAGTCTCTCACCGGGCCCAGGCCAAGGAGGCAGGAATGCCAGGCAGGTCAGCCCCTCGAGGGAAGACACGCCTTCCCAAGCCCAGCTAGGATTCCCTGGTGGCTAGCTACTGCCCTGCCACCCCATCCACAGCCCAAGGCCCCAAAGCTCCTCCAGCAGAGCTCGCAATCTCTCGCTGAGGGTTGGTTCCAGCCCGCAGGTTTCCTTCCTGACCTCTGCAGCTCCCCCGTGCCTCGTTTGGGTGCTTCGTTGCAGTGCAAAACTTGGGCACGCCTGTGAGCTCATCCAGCAGCAGGCAGGAGGGAGTGGAGACGCAGCCAGCCTGGGCTCCTGGGCGGTGGGAGGGCACCCGGACGGATTGCATCTGCTCCTGTGGCGCGGGAGACCCCCGGGGCTGGCAGGATGGGAGGCGTGGAGCTGCCCCTGCTTTTTTTGCTTCCCACGTAGTCTCGGGCGACCTGGGGTTCTCTGGCCCCAGCCCCACCAATGTGGACTGCCTTGGGACGGTAGCACGCCGCCCTGTGTCCCAGCTTTCGAGCGGGTTCTGGCTTTGCCACCGCGCAGGGGCCCGGCAGGCTGCCGCGCTATGCTGGGCCCCTGTCCCTCTCCGGCATTACTCGGGGTGCAGAGGCTACTTCCAGGCGTCAGAGGGTGGAGAGTCGCTTTCAGGAGGAGCCAGTGTGGCTGTGTAGGCAAAACTGGCTGTCGGGCCACCACCAGGGTGCAGGGTGACACTGGCCGGGCCGACAGGCCGCCACAAAGGGCGCCTCTGCCACCTGGTCCCGGTGCCTGGCCTTCCATTCTGAAACCAGACGCGGAATCCTGGACTCCGGGAGCCCTGCCTATCTGGCCAAATCCTTCCCTGGTGGCGATGCCAGGAAAGCCATCCTACTCAAAACCTCGCAGCAGCAGGACCCTCTGGGATGTGGTGGCGGATGTCGATTTAAGCACCCTTGCGGGCTACATCTCCCGGCCCAGGGCAGAGATTCCTGCGGTGCCTCAGCTGGCGTGACCTCTCTTTCTGAAACCGAATCTGGACCCTGGACTCCGAACTTGCGATGGCCTGGGCCTTGCGTTCTCTAGTGCGGCGTGCCCGCTGCGGGTTCACGTAAAAGCAGGCTGCGGGGCCTGGCTTTGTCGCCGGGGAACCGGGCAATTCTCCAGCGTCCGTCCGCAGGCTTCGCGAGGGAGGTGACTTCGAGAAGGTGTCGGGAGAGCCATCGTGGGGGGCACTGCACGGCGTTCCAGTCAGCCAGAGCGGCAAGGTAGCCAAGCGGCTCTTACGGTGCAAAGGCAGGAGGCTCACACTTCTTGCCTGCCGCTGAGCCAGGACAGCCCTGCAGCCCTCCGAGTGTCCCGGCGCACTGATGCCCCAGGCGTGAAATTGTAGTGCTGGTGGGGGTAGAGTGGGTGAGGGTTGGGGGAGTGGGAGAGTGAGGCCGGAAGGAGCCATGGCCAGGAGGGGGAGGGAAGGGGTGAGGGTGGATTTACTAGGGCAGGGGCTGACTCACGGGCCTCTCTCCAGTTATCCCTTGGGGCACAGGCTTGCTCCCTGGGTTCCCCGCGTCTTCAGCAGGGAGAAACCAGCCTGGAAGGAGGTGGGTGGAGTGTGGAACTGAACATCCATGTGGGTGCTTGAGTTTTACAAGCCCCTCTCATGTGAAGAACCCGATGCCTGTGGAGGTGTCGCCCGTTGCGTGACGGTCTCACCCACGCCGGGTGTGGCTCCGTCGAAGACAGAAGCGAAACCCCAGAACAAGATACATCCCGGGTGACATGCTGGCGTTCCCATGTCCACTTAGCGTGGGAAGTCTCTTGATGTGGCGGTTGGAGGAGGGTGAAGGGATGCTGCTCTTCCTCCCTTCCTGGATGTTTCTGGGTGCCCTTGGAGTCTCGGGCTCAAGCCGTCAGCATGGTCAGCCTCGGGGTGGGGGTGGGGCCCAGAGAGATGGCTACCAGCCCCCTTGCAGAGGGCCCACAGTGGCGTGGGAATCCGAAATCAGGCTTCCAGTCCTCCTGATTGTAGCCCTCTATGGTCAGTGGTCGGGGCTGTCGGCCTAGTACAGCCTCCTTGTGGAGACTTCGGCCTGGGGATGTGTGGTCGGTGAAGCCCGCGTGGGTGAATACCCCACAGCAGCCAAAGTCCCTGTCTTTGTCTTTGAGAACGCCCTAAATGGAAGGATGGGCGATTGCCTACCGGTGCCTATGAAACCCTCAGCCACAGGGCTGTTAACATTTCGAACCACGTGGCTCCTGTTGCTCAGAGTCCGGGCAGCTTTTCTCCCACTGCAACCCTGTCAGGCCCTTGCTCCCTCCTGCCCTCCCTCTGTCCCTGTGTCCCTCTGTCTTTCCCTCGTTCCGCATCCTCCCTCACTCTGCTGGGTCAGTCCCTCCCTCCCTCCCTCCCTCTCTCATCCCTCCTCCCTGCCTTCCAAATTCTCCTCGCCCATCCTTCCCGTCCCTCCTGGGTCTCCGTCCCTCCCTCTCTCCACCTGTGCCTGCCTTCCCTCCCGCCTGGAAGTGTCAGCATCACGCGCGTGTGCCCGGGGTCTGTGGTCTGCATACAGCCACCAGGCGCTCCACGGTGGCAGCAGCTCTGGGAGGCAGCAGGCCGCGGGTTAAACTAGCGATGGTGGGTGGGCAGAGGGGTTAAGGCAGGGAGGCAGAGAGAGCATGGGGCGCTGCCAGACCCGGGCTCCGCAGGGCCGGGGTCTCCACCCACCCGGGCAGGATGCATACTGCCGAGCGTGGGGTAGCTTCGGGCGGTTTGGGGGTGGTGGAAAGCAAAGAGAAACTCTAGCCGAGACTGTTCCCACAGGATGGTGGCTGCCCACATAGGCCCCTTGGCGTGCATGGTAGGCAACCCACCTGCTGGGAGGCACCTGGAGCTGGCTCGGGATCCTGGGGCCTTGGGAAGAATGGCAGTCCTCCTTTGTGTGAGTCTCACCAGGCCAAGTCCTAGAGGCAGGAGAATGTCCAGGCAGGTCAGCCGGAGGAGACACGCCCCTCCATGCCAGCCAGGTGTTCCCCGCTTGAAGAGGAGCCACGCCCCTGCCGTGACACCGTCCCAGCCCGTGTCTAAGCTCTTCCATCAGAGCCTGGTATTCTTCCTCTGCAGGGGGGTGGTCCCAGCCCGGCGTGCTCTTCTGATTCCTGCAGCTCCCCGGGCTTCAGTTTCCTAAGAAAGATGCGCCTGCTCATAAACTCTGGTCCGCGCCAGAGACTCATCCAGCAGCAGGCGGGAGGAGTGGGAGATGGCCGGGCTCCTGGGAGGCCAGTGGGGCGTGCAGATGGCTTGCATCTGCTCCTGCAGCGCGTAGACTTCCGGGAGCACGGGCTGGGGAGGTGGAGCTGCCCCGGCTCGGGGTTCCCACGCCGCCCCAGCGACCTGCGGCCTTACCACACTGACTGCCCTGTGGCGTGGGTGGCTGCAAGCATGGACCTGGTGGTGCTGGGGTCCCTGGCTGTCCCACCGCCACAGGGAGCCGCCCGGTAGGCTATCAGCTGCATGTTATACCCGGGCATTTGCCCAGGGGAGTCGCGGAGGCACCACCCGAGGAGGCATCTCTTGCGATTTGAGCCCCTTTGGTAGGAGCCAGGGCAGTGTAGGCAAAATCCCCGGATGCCTGGTCCACCGACCAGTGAGCAGGGTGACACCCGCTGAGGGGCCACATGTTGCAGGGGAGCCGCCTGCATGCATGGCCCTGCCACCCTGGTCCCAGCGTGCCTGGCCCTTCCCGGTTCCTGGCTCAGAGGTGAATCCTGGGCTCCGGGAGGCCCATCATCTGGCCAGTCGCCCCACGGGTGGCGATGCATAGGCGATCCTCCTCAAAGACTTCGGGCAGCAGGGCCGTCTGGGATGGGGTAGCAGTCGCTTCGACTGCCTTCTTGCGGGCCGCATCTCCCCAGCCCGCGCGGAAATTCCCACCGGTGCTGCCTCAGCTGGTGAGACCTCTCGTTCTGAAACCTGATAGTGGGCGCTGGGCTACAGAGCGCCCGATGGCTTGGGCCAGCCGTTCTCTGATGGTGATGCCAGGTGCAGGTTCCGCTCAAAACGAACTCCTGGGAACCTGCAGCACCTCCCGAGGTCAGGCCGAGTCTCCTCCGCCGTCCCTGGATCCTCGGGCTTCCAGCGCAGGGGTGCCGTTCGAGGTGTCGGGGAGAGCCATGCAGCGGGAGCACGCGCTGGCGTTCGGTCAGCCAGGAGGATGGCGCGGGTGACCAGCGGCTCTTGTGAAGGAGCCTGAGCAGGGAGGCTCCACCCCTTCTTGCCTTCCAGGCCTGAGAGACAGCCCGCCCCACTCGCCCTCGAGGCCCCAGCGCACTGATGGCCCCAGCAGCTGCGGTGGTGCTGTTGAAGTGCAGGTGAGGTCAGTTAGGGGTTGGGATACCGGTGGGAGGGCGAGGAGAGCTGAGAGCGCAGCAGAAGAAGGGGAGAGGGAAGTAGCGGGGGTGGGTTTGAGCGGAGAGCTGGCTCTCCCGAGCCTCTCAGTGATCCCTTGGAGGTGGAAGCCGCTCACTGGGTTCCCACAGTGCTTCAGCTTGAGGGAGAAACCAGCCTGGAAGAGTGTGGTGGAGGTGTGGTTGAACGTCGTGTGGGTCTTGAGGTTTACAGGCCCCTCTCCCTTGAAGACACCTGATGCCTGTGGGTGTCGGCTTTGCCTTGACAGTCTCACCACCCACGCGGGGGTGTGTCGAGAAGACCAGGCGATACCCAGAACCAGGGCCACATCCCGGCGTGATGGCTTGGCGATGGATTCTGGGTCCCTGTGTGGGGACTCTGCCCAAGATGAGTTTGGAGGAGGGGCGAGGATGCTCACGGCTTCCCTCCCTTCCCTAGATGTTCTGGGTGCCCATGGAACATCTAGATAAACCATCAACATGGTGAGCCTCTCGGGGTGGGTTTGGGGCCAGAACGTGTGTGACTTCTGGCCCCGTTGCAGAGAGGCAGCGGCGGGAATAAATCAGGCTGCAGTCCTCCTGAGTGTGGCTCCTCTGTGGTCGGTGGTCGTGGCTGTCGGCCTGGCGCTCCGCTGCTAGGCTCGTCCTGGGGATGTGTGGTAAGTAAACCATGTGGGTGAATAACCCACGGCAACACGAGTTCCCGTCTTTTGTCTTTGAGGAAACCGCCCTTACCTTGGGTGACGGAACGGGGGCGAAAGAGTGCCCCGCCAGCTGCCGCCCAGCCCTCAGCCCGCGCCGGGCGCTTACCGTTTTCCCGGAGCGCGGGGCTGCTTTTTCTCCAGGAGTCCAGGAGCCGGCACTGCCTGCCACCTTCCTCCATCGATCCCTTGCTCTCGCCCTCCCCTCATCCCTGTGTCCTCTGTCTTTCACTCCTGTTCCTCCGCCCCTGCCTCCCTCTCTCTGTGGGTTAGTCCTCCCTCCTCCGCCCTCCATCCACTCCTCTCTGCCCCTTCCATCTCCGCCGTCATTCCGTCCCTCTATGTCTTCCGTTCCTCTCTCTCTACTCCTGTGCTTCCCTCCCGCCTGTTGGGGTCAGCATCCATGGTGTGCCTGGGGTCACCAGAGATGCAGCCAGGCTCCTGATGGCTTGCAGCTCCTGGGAGGCACAGAGAGGCACGGGTTGGCCAGCGACAGGTGGAGGCCCAGGAGGCGCCAGGGGAGCTAGCGGGGAGAGAGGCCTGGGCCCTGGGGCCCGAGGTTTCACCCGGACCTGGGTCTCCACCCAGCAGGGAGGGCAGCATACCCATGGCGAGGCGGGGTAGCGGTGAGGGTCAGGCGTGGGTGGGGTGTCGGAAAGGCAGGAGAGCTCTGCCGGGGCTGCTCCCACAGGAGGCCAGGAGGCTGCCCGCAAACCCGTGCGTGCCCGGTTGATAGCCGCCACTGCACAACGCCAGCGAGCTCTGGGATCCCGGGGCGTATCCAGGAAAGAATGGCAGTTCTGCCCTTTGTGTGAGTCTCTCACCCGGGCCCCTTTTATTCCAGGAGGCAGGAATGCGAGAGGGGTCAGCACAGAGGGAAGACCACACCCATGCTAGCCAGGTTCCCCGCGAAAGAGAGGCCACCGCCCTGCCACGACACTGTCCCCAGCCCGTGTCCTTAAGCTCCTCCAGCAGAGCCCTGTATTCGTCCTCGCTGAGGGGTGGTTCCAGCCCGGCGGGCTCTTCTGATTCCTGCAGCTTCCCCAGGGCCTCGGTTTCTAGGAAAGTGTGCGCCTGCTGCAGGAACTCTGGGCACACCAGGAGCTCATCCAGCAGCAGGCTGTAGGGAGTGAAGCCCGGAGCTCCTGGGGTGGGGCAGTGCAGGGCGGTACATCTGCTCACAATGGCCTTGAGCCCTCCGAGGGCGTGAGGCTGCAAGGGAGGTGGAACTGCCCCAGCTTGGGGTTCCCACGCCGCCCCGGCGACCTGGGGCCCCTGTCCCCAGTCCCAACACGGACTGCCATGGGACATGGGTGGTGCAAGCCGCGCCCAGCAGCCCTGTGGCCCAGCTTGGCGGGCCTGGCCATCCCCCACTGCACGGGGAGCCACGGCGGGCCGTGCGGCGCTGCAGGTCCCAGTCCCCCGGGCATTTGCTGGGGCGTGGTGCCACCGAGGCATCCTGAGGGGGTGGGTGAGGGCCGCCGCGGGAGGAGCCAGGGCGGCGTAGGCAAAATCCCCGCCTGCCGGGGCCACCGACCAGGGAGCAGGGTGACACCCGCCGGGGGCTGCCCGCGTGCATGGGCGCCCTGCGTCGCGCGGTGCCTGAACCTTGGACCCGGTGCCTGGCCTTGGTTCTGAAACCAGAGCGTGAATCCCTGTATTCCGGGGGCCCGTCTCACAGCCGAGAATCATACTGGTGGCGATGCGCAGGCGATCGCCTTCTCAAAGGCTTCCGGAGCAGCAGAACCCGTCTGGGATGGGTTGGCGGAGGTCCGCTTTCGCCTTCTTGCGAGCCGCGTCTCTCCCCGGCCAAATGGGAGATTCCCGCTTCGGTGCCTGCCTCAGCTGGCGTGACCTCTGCGTTCTGAAGCCAGATCTCTGGACCCTGGGCTACAAGGCGTTGATGGCCCCTGGAGCCCAGCCGTTCTCTGGTAATTACCTGGAAATTACGGGTTCACAGCAAAAGCTTGGGGCCTCGCTTTGCCACCGAGAGTCGGACGAGTCTCTCCACCACGTGTGGTCTTCTCGAGACTTCCGCGGGGAGGTGCAGATTCGAGAAAGGAGTGTCCGGAGAGCCATGCATGAGGCCACACTTGTAACCTCCCGGTCCAGCCAGAGTACACCTGTCAGCAGCAGCTATTATGAAGGCCCTCAGGCATGGAGGCTCCACCCCTTCTTGCCTGCCGCTGAGTTCTGGGACAGCCCGCCCTCGCCTCCGAGGGGCCCCAGGGCACTGATGCCCCCGGGGCGTGGTGGTGCTCGTGGTGGTGGCAGCATTGCGTGAGGTGGGGTTAGAGAGTTGGAGGTGGGAGCCGGAGAGGCAGAAGCCTGTGGAATGGGAGAGAAGGGGGTGAGGTGAGGTGGGTTTTGGGCGGGGAGGGCTGGCTCTCTGGGCCTCCAGCGTGATCCACTTGGAAGCGCTCCTGGGTTCCCCTGCGTCTTCAGCAGGGAGAAACCAGCCTGGAATGGTGGAGTGGATTGTGGAACTGAATCTCCATGTGGGTCTGAGTTTTACAGGCCCCCGCTCCACGAAGACACCCGATGCCAGTGGGTGTCGCCGTTGCCGTGAGAGTCTCACCCAAGCAGGGGTGTGGCTCCCGTCCCGAAGAACCAATGAAACCCAAATATATCCCGGCATGATGAAGCGGCGATGGATTCCAGCGATCCCGCAGCATTAGAGTCTGCTGTGGCCGGTTTGGAGGGAGAGCGAAGGGATGCTGCTCTTTCACCATTCCCTGGATGTTTCAGAACACGCAGGTGTCGAGTAAACCGACCAACATGGTCCAGACTCTGGGGGTGGAGTGTGGGGCGGAGAGCGTGAGCTACGGCCTGCAGAGGCGGGCGACATGGTATCAAATCAGGCTTCCAGTACTTACCAGGTGTGGCTCCCTCAGCCAGTGCGGTGCTAGGGCTGTGGGCGGCCTCCGCTGTGGGGCTTCGCCCACCAGGAGAGTGTGGTCGGTAAACCACGTGGGTGAATAACTCACGGCAACCCTAGTCCCCTTCTTTTTTCTTTGAGGAAACCGCCCATTCCTTGGCGCTGAGCGAGGGCGAGCGAGGGCCCGCCCGTGCGTCGCCAGCCTCAGCCACGCCGGTACCGTTTCCGGAGCGCGGGGCTGCTGTCCAGGAGTCCATGAACCGCATTTTCTCCCTGCAGCACCTCCCTGGGTCCCTTGGTCCATCCCGGCATCCCTGTCCCTGTGTCCCACTGTCTTTCCCTCCGTTCCTCACTGCCTCCCTCTCTCTGTCAGTCGGTCCATCCCTCCTCCCTCCATCCTCCCTCCTGCCTTTGTGTCTCTCACCCACGTCCTCTAGGTCTCGGTTCTCCTCTCCACTGCTGCCTTCCTCTCGCCTGGAAGGGTCAGCATCTCGGGTGTACCCGGGGTCTGGGGTCTGCGTGCAGCCACCAGGCACTCCAGGGGTGGCAGCCTCCTGGGAGGCCGCCCAGAAGCACAGGTTGGCGGCGGCGGTGGAGGCGAGCGCAGAGGTGAGCGGGGAGGAGAGCCGGGCGCTGCCGGGCCGGGGTTTGGCGGGGCGGGGTCTCACCAGCGAGGGAAGGGTGCACTTCCGCCGGGGGCAGGGGTGCCGGTGGTCGAGGCGTGGGTGGGAGTAGCGGAGGAAGAGCAGAGAGAAACTCTGCAGGGCTGCTCCACAGGAGAGCCAGGTGGCTCACCCACAAACCGATGCGTCTCCCGGTTGATGGCCATACTGTGACACCCATGTGGCAGGCTCCCGGTGGGGCGCCCAGAAGAATAGCAGTTCTCCTTTGTGCGGAGTCTCTCACGGACCCAGTAGGCAGGAGGCCAAGGGGTCAGCAGGAGGAGGCACGCCCTGCATGCCCAGCCAGGGATTCCCCGCGAAAGAGAGGCCACCGCCCTGCCACGACACTGTCCCCAGCCCGCATCCTTAAGCTCCTCCAGCAGGGCCCTGTGTTCGTCCTAAGCTGAGGGGTGATTCGAACCCGTGGGGCTCTTCCTGATTCCTGCAGCCTCGGGGCCTCCGGTTTCCTAAGAGGGTGTGTGCAGGAACTCTGAACATGAGAACTCGTGCTTAGCAGGCCGTGGGGAGTGGAGAAAGCGCCGGGCTCCTGGGGTGGTGGAATGCCGGACGGCTTGCATCTGCTGCTCACAGCGTGAGCCATCAGGAGTCGCCAGGCTGGGGAGGTGGTCTGCCCGGCTTGGGGTTCCCCGCCCGCCCTTGGCTGGGGCCCCCTGTCCCCATTTTATGGACTGCCATGGGACGTGGGTGGTGCAAGCTTGCGCCTTGGCCCTGTGGCCCAGCTTGGCGGGCCTGGGTGTCCCCACAGCGCGGGAGACGCGGCAGACCACCTGCCGTCGCCTTTGAGGGGTCCCCTTTAGACCCTCGGGCATTTGCTGGGGGGTGTGGGTGCCACCAAGGCATCTGAGGGTGGGTGAGGGCCCGCCCGGGGAGAGCCCCAGGGGCAGCGTGAGCCGTCCCACCTTCGAGGGGCCACCGACCAGGGAGCAGGGGTGACACCCGCCGGGGTGTGCATGGGCAGCCTGCATGCTGCGGCCCTGCCACCTGGAGCCGGGTGCCTGGCCCTTTGAGTTCTGAAACCAGGCGTGAGTCCTGTACTCGGGCCACGTCTCTCTAGCCAGTCATACCTTGGTGGCAATGCCCACTGACGATCGCTTCTCCAAAGGCTGCCGGAGCAGCAGGAGCCATCTGGGATGATGGGGTGACGGAGGTCAGCTTTGCAGCACCTGCCTTCTTTGCGAAGGCGCGTCTCTCCTGGCCAGGGCGGAGATTCCCGCAGGTGCTGCCTCAGCTGGCGTGACCTCTCGTTCTGAAGCCAGATCTGGACCCTGGACTCTGGAACGCTGGTGGCCTGGGCCAGCCATTCTCTGGTGGCGATGCCCGGGTATGGGTTCCGCTCAAAGCAGGCTCGCAGGGCCTCGCTTTGCCTTGGGGTCCAGACGAGTCTCCACCGCCGTCCTCTTCCTCAGGCTTCCGCGGGGGTGCCGTTTGAAGGTGTCGGTAGAGCCGCCGAGGCTTACCCAGCACAGCGTTCTTGTCCAGCCAGGCCAGCACGAGGCAGCCGGCTCTTCGAAACCCACAGGCAAGGAGGCTCCACCCCTTCTTGCCTGCCGCTGAGCCTTGGGACAGCCCGCCCTCGCCCTCTGATGTGCCCCAGGGCACTGTTGCCTCTGGGGTGTGGTGGTGCTGGTGGAGGTGTGGGCATTGGGTGAGAGGTGGCGTTGGGGGGGTGGGAGTGGTGGGGCCAGAGGCCAGAGATGTGGAAGGGGAGAGGGGTGGGGGGGTGGAACAGGGCAGGGCTGTCCGGGCCTCCAGGGAATCCCATGAGCAGTGGGAAACCTCCCTGGGTTTCCCACCCGATGTCAGCAGGGAGAATCCAGCCTGGGAGGTGGGTGGAGTGTCAGAACTGAACCTCCCGTGTGGGTCTTGAGGTTTACAGGCCCCCTGTCGAGAACACCCGATGCCTGTGTTTCACCGTTGCCGTTGAGTCTCACCCGCAGGTGTGGCTCCGTCCCTTCGAAAGACCAAGGCGAAAACCCTATGAGACAAAGATACATCATTGATGGCTTGTGATGGGTTTCCATGTCCCACAACGTGGGGAGTCTGCGGTTTGGCCAGTTTGGCGGGAGGGCGAAGAGAGGATGCTGCTCTTCCTCCCTTCTCTTGATGTTTCTGGGTGTGAGACTCCAGAGCTAAACCGTCAGCTTTGGTCCAGCCTCTGGGGTGGGTGTGGGGCTGAGACGTGAGCTACCGGCCCCTTGCAGGAGCTGGCTGACATGGAGTCAATCGAGCTTCAGTCCTCTGAGTGTGGATGCTCTGTGTTGGGTGGTGGGCTGTGACCTGGCTACTTCGGGGCTCCGACCTGGGATGTGTGGTCAGAGTAAACCTCGTGGGTAGATACCCCACGGCCACCAAGTCGCTTCTTTGAGAGCTGCCCATAAGTGGGCGGCGGAGGAGTGAGCGAGTGCCCCTCCGACTGCCGCCCGGCCTCAGCCAGCGCCCGGGCGCAATATTTTCGGGCGCGGGGCTGCTGTTGCTCCGGCAGTCCGGAGACCGCTTTTCTCCCTGCCTTCCTCCCTCGTTGCCGCCCACTACGCCCTCCACTCTGTCCTGTGTCCCTCTGTCTTTCCCTCGTTCCTCAGTGCCTCCCCTGTCCCTGTGGGGTGGAGTCCCTCCCTCCCTCCTCCCTCCCATCCCACTCCCTCCCTGCCTTCCAAACTCTCTCCGCCCATCCTTCCGTCCCTCTAGGTCTCCCGTTCCTCTCTCCACCTGTGCCTGCCTTCCCTCCTCCTTGGAAGGGTCAGCATCCCTGGTGCCCGGGGTCTGGGGTCTGCGTACAGCCGCCAGGCGCTCCATGGTTTTACCTCCTGGAAGGCCACAGAGGCACGGGTTGGCGATCAACGGTGTAGCGGATGCACAGAGAGGGGCGAGCCGATGAGCTGAGGCCTGGGCCCTTCCGGGGCCGGTGTATTGCAGGGCCGAGGGGTCTCCCACCCAGCCGGGGGAAGGACACATACTGCGCCAGGAGGCAGGGGAGTGTATGATGGTCAGGCAGAGGTGGGGTGGCGGAAAAGGCAGAAACTCTGCCGGGGCTGCTGCCAGAGTAGGCCGGGTGGCTGCCTGCAAACCAGCGTTGGCGTGGCCGACTTTCCCGCCTGCTGGTACCCTAGGCCGGCAGGGATGGGCCAGAGAATGACGGTTCTCGCGTGGGAGTCTCTCACCGGGCCCAGTCCTGGGCAGGAATGCAAGGTGGTTCAGTCCGGGAAGGAAGACACGCCCTGGCACCCAGCCAGGGGTTCCCCGCGAAAGAGAGGCCACCGCCCTGCCGCGACATTGTCACCAGCCTGCGTCCTAAATCTCCTCCAGCACAGCCGGGTATTCTTCCTCCCTGAGGGGTGGTTCCATCCTGGCGGGCTCTTCCGATTCCTGCAGCTCCCCTGGGGCCTCGGTTTCTAGGAAAGGGTGCGCCTGCTGCAGAATCTCTGGGCAAGCCAGGAATCATCCAGCAGCAGGCCGGAGGGGAGTGGAGACGAGCTCCCTGTCTCCTGGGGCGGTGGGGAGGGCGCCCGGACGGCTTGCATCTGCCTCTCAAAGGTGTGGGAGCCCTCGGAGAGCAGGCAGGCTGGAGGCGTGGGGTGCCCGGCAGGGTTCCCCATGCGCCCGGCCGCAGACCCCTGGCCCCAGGCTCTCCACCGGACTGCACCATGGGACATGGGCGCCAAGCACGCCTTGGCCCTCCTGGCCCAACGGCGGGCCTGGCTGTCCCACCTTGGCGCAGAGGTCCCGGCAGGCCCGGCTCACCCGGTCCCAATCCCCAGGCATTGCTTCCGGGGAGTGTCGCGAAGGCCCCGAGGCCCTACAGAGGCAGGGGAGGGGCCCGCCGGGGAGAAGCCAGGGGCAGTGTAGGAAAAATCACAAGCCTGCCCGGGGCCACCACGACCGGGAGCAGGGTGACACCACCGAGGGGCAGGTGCGCCCAGAGAGCGCCTAAAGTGCGCTGGCGCCACCACCACGGTCCCGGGTGCCTGGCCCGCCGTTTCTGAAGCTCCCAGACGTGAATCCTGGACTCTGGGTGGCCCGTCTCTCTGGCCAGTCCTTCCCTGGGGGCGTTGCCTGGAAAGCTATCTTTCTCCAAAGGGAGCAGCAGGCGCGTCCTGGATGGGGAGGTGAAGCCAGTCAGCTTTGCCCTGCCCTTCTTGCGGGCCTGTCTCCAGCGGGAATTCCCGCCGGTGCTGCCTCAGCTGGCGTGACCACTGGTTCTGAAACCAGATCTGGACCCTGGGCTCCGAGGCGTCGATGGCCGTAGCCGTTCTCTGTAGTGGCGGCGATGCCAGGAGTGCGGGGTTCCGTAAGCAGGTTAAGCTGCCACCGGCTTTGCCTCGGGGTCTCTAGACAGAGTCTCCTCCATGATCCTGGTCCTGGGGCTTCCTTGAGAGGAGTGCCGTTCAAAGGTCAGGAGAGCCATGTGAGGGGAACTGCTGCAGTTCCGGTCCATCAGGATGCCAGGCGCCAGCAGCTTGGGACTCTTATATGAGGAGGCCCACAGGCAGGGAGGCTCCAGCCCTTCTTGCCTGCAGCACTGCCCTGGGACCTTCTGCCACCGTGAGGGGCCTAAGCAGCACTGGTGAGTTTTTGGTGCTGGTGGGGGTGGGGCATTATTGGTGAGAGTGGGTTGAGGTGGTGGAGGAATGGCCGGAAGCCAGAATGCAGCTGTGGGGGCAGAAGTGGGGAAGGGGTGGGATGGTGGGTTTGGGGCGGGGCTGACTCTCCGGGCCTCCCAGAATCCCTCCAGGAACTGGAAGCCCGCTGCCCTGGGTTCTGGCACGCGTCTTCAGCAGGAGAAACCAGCCTGGAAGTGTGGGTGGAGTGTGGAACTGAACCTCCGTGTGGGTCTTGGTACAGTCCCCTCTCGCCCGAAGATACCCTGTGGTGCTCACCTTTGCGTGACAGTCTCACATCCACGCGCAGGTGTGTGGCTCCCTTAGAAGATAGGCGAAAGCCAGAGAAAGATATCCCAGCGTGATGGCTTGGCGATGGATTCCCGTGTCCACTTAGCACGTGGGAGTCTCATCTGGCGGTATGGAGGGAGGCGAAGAGGATCTGCTCTTCCTCCCTTCCCTGGATGTTTCTGGATTGCCCATAAGAGCTCGGAAGCAAACCATCAACATGGTCAACCTCTCGAGGTTGGGGGCAGGGAGCCCGGAGGACATAGGCTACTAGCCCGCTTGCGAGGAGGCCCGGCGACGTGGGAGTCTGAAATCAGGCTTCAGTCCTCCTGGGTGTGTCTCCTCTGTGGGCAGTTGTCGGGGATGTCGGACTGGCGCTCCACTGCGGGGCTCAGCCTGCGGATGTGTGGTCGCTAAACCACGTGGGTGAATACCCCACGGCAACCTGAGTCCCAGTCTTTTCTCTTTGATGGAACCGCCCATTCCTTGGGGACAGAGCCGAGGGGCGAGCAAGGGAGCCCCACCAGCCGCGGCCAGCCCTCCCGGCGCGCGGGGTGCATACCGTTTTCCGGGCGTGGGGCTGCTCTTATCGAGTCGGGCGCTATTTCTCCCCTGCCTTCCCTCTGTCCGCGCCCACTCCCGCCCTCCCTCTGTCCCTGTGTCCCTCTGCCCTTTCCATCCGTTCCTCACTGCCTCCCTCCTGCAGCCGATCCAGTCCCTCCCTCCCTCCCTCATCCCTCCCTCCCTGCCTTCCATTTCTCTCCCACCCATCCTTCCCTCTAGGTCACCCGTTCTCTCTCCACCCTGCACCGCCGCTTCCCTCCGCCTGGCAGGTTCAGCGTCCGGGTGTGGCCGGGGTCTGGGTTCCTGAGTACAGCCGCCAGGCTCCAGTTGCCAGCTCACAGGAGGCCGCGAGTGGCACTGGTTGGAAACGATGGGCGGGAGGCGCCAGAGAGGCGAGCAGGGGAGGGAGGCCTGCGATCGCGAGGCCCGGTGTTTTGTGGGGCGGGGGTGCCACCCAGCCGGGAAGGAGCGCCTGTACTGGGGGAGGGTAGCGGTGTTCAGCGGGGAGTTGCAGGAGTGGAAAAGAGCAGAGAGCTCTGCGAATGCTCCCACAGGAGGCCAGGTGGCTGCCGCCAAACTCTGGCAGTGTGCGTTACATTACACCTGCTGGGCCACCTGGGCGAGCTCCGGGATCGGGGCGCCCAGTAAGAATGGCAGTTCTCCCGGTATTGCGGTGAGTCTCTCACGGGGTCCAGTCCCTGGGAGGCAGGAATGCCAGAGGCAGGTCCCAGCCGGAGGGAAGACGACCCTCATCTCCAGGAGTTTCTCCCCTAAAGGCCAGCATGCCGACCCGTGCAGCCGCGCGTCCCTAAGCTCCTCAGCAGGAGACCAGTGTGTTGGTCACCAAGCTGAGGGGTGGTTAACCAGGCAGGGCTCTTTGGGTGCAGCTCCCCGGGAGCTCGGTTTCTACAGGAAAGGGTCGCCTGCCTCAGGAACTCTAGGCACGCCAGGAGCTCATCCAGCCAACAGGCAGTGGAGAGCGGGCTCTGGGAGCAGTGGGAGGGTGCGGACGCTTGCAACTCCTACGGCGAGCCCTCGGGCCTTGGGCTGGGGAGATGAGCTGCCCGTCTTTTGGGTTCCCCTGCCGCCCTGAAAATCTGGGGCCCCTAGCTAGCCCAGCATGGACACCCGGGGCGTTGGTGGCCTAACCCATGCCCAGCCCTGTGACCAAGCTTGGTGGGCCCTGGCTGTCCTGCATGAGGTCGGCGAGCGATCGCGTTGTGGAGTGGCGGTCCCCGGGCATTTGCTGAGAGTGCGAAACCACGAAGGCATCTACGAGGGTTGGAGAGACCCGCCGGAGGAGGCCCAGGCGTGGGCAATATCGCCTGCGGGGCCACCGTCAGGAGCAGGGTGACACCGGGGCGTTGCAGGGGGCGCCTGCGTGTCTGTGCCACCCACCGCAGTCGAGATTGCCTGGCCATAGCTTCTGAGATGAGCGTGAATCATGGACTCCGGAGGCCCATCTTTCACCAGCCAGTCCTTCCCTGTTCAGTGCCTGGAGATGTGATCCCCTACTCAAGGCTCCAGGCAGCAGGGCGTCTAGATGGGGTGACAGAGGTGGAAACTTTAGCCACCACCTACCTTCTTAGATTTGTCTCCACAATAGGCGAGGAGATTCCGCCCGACGCATGGCTTCAAGTGACCTCTCGTTCTGAAACCAGATCTGGACCTGGGCTCCGGAATCTCTCTCACCCGGACCTAGACCAGCCGTTCTCTGGTGGCGATGCCGGGCTGGGTTATTGCTCAAGGCGGGCTGGCAGCATCCGCGCGCGTACCTGAGGGGTCCAGACATGTCTCCTCCGTGGTTTCGTCCCGCATGCTTGTAGGTGGGTAGGGTTCCCGTTCGGAAGGTGTCCGGAGGAAGCCATGCAGCCGGGAAGCTTACCGCCTGGCCGTTCGGTACATCCAGGCGGCTGGCGGCATGGAGCAGCTCCGAGTAGCTCTGAAGGAGAGCCCACGGGCAGGGGAGGCTCCCACCCCTTTGCCTGCTGCTGAGCCCTGGCTGACAGCCCGCCCTCGGCTTCCGAGGGGCCCCAGGGCACTGATGCCCCACAGGCAGTGGTATTGGTGGGGGGTGGGGAGCATTATTGGGTGACATTAAGTTGAGTGGTGAGAGGGTGGGGCGGAGGTGAGAGAGAAGATGCAACGGTGACCCAGGAGGGAGAGTGGCGGGGAGTGGGTTTGGCTGAGGGGAGCTGGCCCGCTTCGTGCCTCTCCAGGGATCTGGCGGGAACTGAAAGCTGCTCCCAGGATTCCCATGCGTCTTCAGCAGGGAGAAACCAGCCTGGAAGGGTGGAGTGGAGTGTGGAGACTAGACACTCGGGGTGGGTCTTGAGTTTTACAGGCCCCTCTCCCGTGAAGGCCTGCACGATGCCTGTGGGTGTCGCCCGTTGCAGTGACAGTCACAGCCACGCAGGCATGTGTGGCTCCATCAGAACCAGAAGGCGAAACCAGAGACAAGATACATCCCTGGCGTGATGGCTTGACGAGGATTTCCCATGTCCCGCAACGTGGGGAGTCTGCAGTGTTTCCAGTTTGGAGGGAGGAGGAAGAGAGGATGCTGCTCTTCCTCCCTTCACTGGATGTTTCTGGGTGCCACGCCAGAATCCGGGCTCAAGCAATCAACATGGTCAGCCCTCTACCGGGGATGGGGGCGGAGAAAGTAAGGCTACCCGGCCCCTTGCAGATGCGGCGGCGTGCAATCGAAATAAGGCTTCGTCCTCTTGAGTGTAGCTCTTCTGGTGCGGTGGTGGGCTTTTCGGCCTGGCGCTCGCTGCAGAGGCCGACCTGAAGTGTGTGGGATTTGGTAAACTCCACGTGGTGCTCACCGGCAACCCGAGGTATAAATCTTTTGTCTTTGAGAAACCGCCCATTCCTTGGGCAGCGGAGGCGAGGCCGGCAGAGTGCCCTACGCCGCTGCCTGGTCTCCAGCCCGCGCCCGGGCCACGTTCCCAGAGTGCGGGGCTGCTGTTGCTCCAGGAGTCCAAAGACCGCTTATTCTCCCTGACTTCCTCCCTTGGTCCCTTGCTCCCTCCCGCCCTCCCTCTGTCCCTGTGTCCCTCTGTCATTCCCTCCGTTCCTCACTGCTTCCCTCTCTCACGAAAATGGGTCAGTCCTCCCTCCCTCCCTCCCTCCCTCCATCCCTCCCTCCCTGCACTTCCAGAGTGTCTCCCACCCATCCTTCCGACCCTCTACGTCTCCCATTCCTCTCTCCACCTGTGCCTGCCTAACTCCCACCTGGAAGTTTCAGCATCCCGTGTGTGCCCGGGGTCTGGGGTCTGGTACAGCCGCCAGGCGCTCCACTGTGGCAGCACCTGGGAGGCCGCAGAGTAATGCAGTTTGGCAGTGATTGGAGCAGACATGTGACATGGGGAGGGAGAAGGCTAGACTGCGGACCCGGTGTTTTGGCGGGACCCGGGCCACCAGCCGAGGGAAGGGGCCTTTTACCCTGCGGGGAGAGGTAGCCGGTGGTCATGCGGGCGTGGGATGGCCGAAATGCAAGAGAGCTCTGCCAGGGCTGCTCCCACAGGAGGCCAGGTGGCTGCTCGCAAACCCGCGTGTGCGCGATAGACGGCCCACGTGCTGGAACCTGGGCCCGCTCTGGGATCCCCGGGACACCCAGGAAAGAATGGCAGTTCTCTCATTCGATGGAGTCTCTCACCGAGCCCCAGGAGGCAGGAATGCCAGGCAGGTCAGCAAGGAAGGAAGAAAGGCCGCTCCATGCCCAGCCAGGCATTCCCCGTGAAAGAGAGGACACTGCCCTGCCGCGACCCCGTCCACAGCCCGCATCCCAAAGCTCCTCCAGCAGAGCCGGGTGACTTCTTCCTCGCTGAGGGGTGGTTCCAGCCCGGCCGGGCTCTTCCCGGTTCCTGCAGCTCCCTCGGGGCCTCAGTTTCTAGGAAATGGTGTGCCTGCTGCAGAAACTGTGGGCACGCCATGAGCTCATCCAGCGGCAGGCCGGAGGAGGAGACATAGCCGAGCTCCTGGGAGGTGGTGGGAGAGCCCCGGGAAGGGTTGGGATGGGGTTGGACGAAGCCACCCGGCGACATGGGAGCTAGGCACCCGGCCTGGAGACTGCCCTAGAGGCGTGGGTGGCGCAAATGCGCGCCCAGCCTGTGGCCCAGCTTGAGCAGGTCCTGGTTGTCCCACCGCGTAGGGGCCCGGCAGGCGGTCGCGCTGCGTGTCCCAGTCCCCCGGGCATTTGCTTGGGGGTGTGGAGGCCACCGAGGCCTCTGAAGTGTTCAGAGGAGCCTGCCGTGTGGAGCCAGAGGCGTGACCCAAAATCCCCCACCTGCCGGGGCCACCGACCAGGGAGCAGGGTGACACCTGCCGGGGGCCACGTTGCCGTGGCCGCCTGGGTGCGCCGCCTCCCTGCCACCCGGTACCAGGTGCCTGCCACTTCGGTCCTGAAACCAGATGTGAATCCTGGACTCCGGGAGGCCCGTCTCTCTGGCCAGTCCTTCCCTGGTGGCGATGCCTGGACAGCAATCCTTCTCAAAGGCTCAGAGCAGCAGGGCAGTCTGTGATGGGGTGACAGAGGTCCATTTTCACCTGCCTTCTTGTGGGCCGTGTCTCCCCGGCCAGGGCGGAGTTTCCTGCCGGTGCTGCCTCAGCTGGCGTGACCTCTCGTTCTGAAACCAGATCTGCACCCTGGGCTCCGGAAAGCCAATGGCCTGGGCCAGCCGTTCTCTGGTGGCGATGACCTGGTAAGGTTTCCGCTCAAAGCAGGCTCGCAGGGCCTGCTGCCCTCGGGTCCAGACTAGTCTACCACGTCCTGCGTCCTTCGGCTGGCGGGGTGCCGTTCCAGCTGGCCGAGGAGGCGATGCGGGGCCACCACATGGCGTTCCTTTCCAGCCAGGAGGCCAGTGCAGAAAGGCAGCGGCTCTTCACGAGCCCGCAGGCGGGAAACTCCTGCCTGCCGCTGAGCCCTGGGACAGCCCGCCTTCGCCCTCCAAGGGGCCCCAGGTTATTGATGCCCCAGGGGCGTGGTGGTGCTTATTGGGGTGGGGGCATTGGGAGAGGTGCGGTAAGGGGGGGTGGGAGGGGATGGCCCCAAGGCCAGAGCCTTGTGGAAGGGGTGATGGGGGAAAGGGGTGAGGGGTGGGTTTCGGGCTGGGGCTGGCTCTCCGGGACTCTCCAGGGTCCTTGGGAGCAGGAAGCAGCTCCCTGGGACACCTGGCGTCTTCAGCAGGACAAACCAGCCTGGAAGGGTGGGTGGAGTGGAACTGAACTCTGATTGGGTCACCGAGTTTTACAAGCCCCCCTCTCTGCAGAAGACACCCGATGCCTGTGGGTGTGTGCGCCGTTACTCATAATGATCTCACTCCTGCAGATGTGGCTCCCGTGAAATAGGCCGAAACAGAGACAAGGCCACATACCAGGCATTGATGGCTTGACGATGGATTCCGTGTCCCGCAATGTGGGGAGTCTGCAGTGTGTGGCCGGTTTGGAGGGAGGGGGAAAAGAGGATGCTGCTCTTCCTCCCTTCCCTGGATGTTTCTGGGTGCCACTTGGGAACTCAGAAACCCGTCAACATGGTCAGACTCTCTAGGGGTGGGGGTGGGAGCCGGAGGCGTGATTACCGGCCCTGCAGAGGCGGCGTGGAATCGAAATCAGGCTTCAGTCCTCTACTTCAGTGTGGCTCCTCTGTGGGTGATTGGTCAGGGCTGTCGGGCTGGCTCTGCGGGAGCCGACGCCTGGGGATGTGTGGTCAGTAGAAGCAGCAGTGGTGGAGTACCCACGGCAACCCGAGGCCCCGTCTTTTGTCTTTGAGGAAACCACCCATTCCTGGGCGACGGAATGGGGGCAAACAAGTGCTCCACCCGACGCCCGCTGGGCCACTCAACCGGCGCAGTGGCTTACCGTTCCCTGGAGCACAGGGGATACTGTTGCTTAGGAGTCCAGGAACCGCTTTTTTCTCCCTGCCTCCCTGGGTCCTTGCTCCTCCCAGCTCCTCTGGCCCATGTCCCACTGTCTTTCTCAGTTCCTCACTGCCTCCCTGTCTCTGTCGGTCAGTCCCTCCCTCCCTCCCTCCCTCCCTCCCTCCATCCCTCCCTCCCTGCCTTCCAAAGTCTCTCCACCCATCCTTCCGTCCCTGTAGGTCTCCCGTTCCTCTCTCCACCTGTGCCTGCCTTCCCATCCTGCCTGGAAGGGTCAGCATCCCGGGTGGGCCCAGGGTCTGGGGTCTGCGTACAGCCACCAGGCTCCACGTGCCCCGCTCCTGGGAGGCAGCAGAGCACCTGGGTTGGCGGCCAGTGGAAGCGGAGGCAGAGGCCCGAGCCCGGGGAGGCCCTGGGCGGCTGCCTGCGGTCCCGGTGTTTGAGTGGGTGGGGGACTCCACAGCCGGGGAGAAGGCACTGCGAGGCGGTGGTTAGCCGGTGGTCAGGCCGGGGGTGGAGAGTGGCGGAAAGGCAAGAGAGCTCTGCGGGGCTGCTCCCACAGGAGGCCAGGTGGCTGCCCGCAAACCCGCGTGTGCGCGGTAGACGGCCCACCTGCTGGTACCTGGGCCGGCTCCGGGATCCCAGGGCAGCAGGAAAAGGATGGCAGTTCTCTCCTTGGCCCGGAGTCACCTCACCGGGCCCAGTCTAGAGGCAGGGGAATGCCGGGCATGTCGATCCCGGGAGGAAGACCGCCCTCCATGCCAGCCAGGGTTCCCAGCGAAGAGGCCATGCCTGCCGCGGCAGTCCCAGCCCGCGTCTAAATCTCCTCAGTAGAGCCGGTATTCCTCACTGAGGGGTGGTTCCAGCCTGGCAGGCTCTTCCGATTCCTGCAGCTCCCCCGGGGCCTCGGTTTCTAGGAAAGTATGCGCCTGCTGCAGGAACTCTGGGCACGCCAGGAGCTCATCCAGCAGCAGGCCGGAGGGGAGTGGAGAGAGCGCGTGGGCTCCTGGGGCGGTGGGGAGAGTGCCCAGACGGCTTCCATGGGCTCCTGTGGTGCGGAGCTCTCCGGGGGCTCGGGCTGGGGAGGTGGAGCTGCCCCGTCATGGGGATCCCACGCCACCCCGGCGACCTGGGGCCCCTGGCCCCAGCCCCACCACGGACTGCCCTGGGATGTGGGTCGCACAAGCACGCCTTGGCCCTGTGACCAATCTTGAGCGGGCCCTGGCTGTCCCACAGCGCAGGGGCCTGGCAGGCCAACGCGCTGCGTGTCCCGGTCCCCCGGGCATTTGCGTGGGGGGTGCGGAGGCCACCGAGGCATCTGTGGGTGGGAGAGGGCCCCTTTGGGAGGAGCCAGGGCGGCGTAGGCAAAATCCCCGCATGCCGGGGACACCGACCAGGAAGCAGGGTGACACCCGCCGTGCGCCGTGTTGCAGGGGCCGCCTGCTTGGGCTGGCGCCCTGCCACCCAGTGCCGGGTGCCTCGCCCTTCGGTTCTGAAACCAGACGTGAATCCAGGACTCCCGGAGGCCCACGTCTCTGGCCAGTCCTTCCCTGGTGGCAATGCCTGGAAAGCAATCCTTCTCAAAGGCTCGGAGCAGCAGGGCCGTCTAGGATGGTGTGACGGAGGTCCGCTTTTGCCTGCCTTCTTGCGAGACCCGGCGTCTCCCCGTCCAGTGAGTTTCGCCGGTGCTGCCTCCCGGAAGTAGCATGACCTCGTTCTAAACCAGATGTGGACCCTGGGCTCGGGCATGAGGGCCTGGGTAGCCGTTCTCTGGTGGCGATGCCGGGTAAGGAGGTTCGCTCAAAGCTTGTTTCGCAGGGCCTGCGGCACCCGAGTCAGGCAGTCTCCCTCCAGCTGTCCTCATCCTCCGGGATTTCGTTGAGTGTTCCGTTTGAAGAGTATCGAGAAACCATGCAGCTGTATTTTGCCAAGCGTTTTAGGTCCAGCCATGCAGCTGTGAGCACCACTTGGCGTTCCCGGTCCAGCCAGCCCGGCGCCAGAAACCAGCAGCTCTGCGAGGCACGAGCGGTTCCACCCCTTCTAGCCTGCGCTGAACCCCTGGTGCCCGCCCTCGACTTGGAGTGGCCCCAGCGCACTGATGCCCCCGCGCATGGTGGTGCTGGTTGGGGTGGTGGCATTGGGTGAGGTGGCGTTGTGTGGGTGGTGGGAGGGGAGGCCAGGCCAGGAGCCACAGCGGAAGGGGAGAGGGGTGAGGGTGGTTTGGTGGGGAGCTGTCTCTCCGGGCTTCTCCAAGGGATCCAGGAATGAATCGCTCCCTGGAGTTCCCAGCGTCATCAGCAGGGGCCTGGGAGGGTGGAGTGCAGTGGAACTGAACCTCCGTGTGGGTCTTGAGTTTTACACACTCCCCTCTCCCTGCGAAGACACCCGATGCCTGTGGGTGTTGCCGTTGCCGTGACAGTCTCACCCACGGAGGTGTGTGGCTCCTGTCGAAGACGAGGGCAAAACCCCAGAGACAAGATACATCCCCGGCATGATGGCTTGATGATGGATTCCGTGTCCATAGCGTGGGGAGTCTGTGGTGTGGCCGGTTTGGAGAGAGGGCGAAGAGAGGATGCTGCTCTTCCTCCCTTCACTGGATGTTTCTGGGTGCCCGCAGCGCTCCGGCAGCAAACCGTCAACATGGTCAGCCTCTCGGGGTGGGGGTGGGGCCAGAGAGACGTCAGCTACCGGCCCATGTAGGGCGGCGTGGAATCGAAATCGAGCTGGTAATCCTCCTGAGTGTGGGTCCTCTGTGGTGGCTGTTAGGTGGCTGGCCTGGCTCCGGCTGGGGCTTGGCCTGGGCGTGTGGCGGTAAACCACGTGGGTGAATACCCATAGCGGCAACCCGAGTCCCCAGTCCGTTTTGTCTTGAGGAAACGCCCGGTTCAGGCGACGGGCAGGCGAACTAGTGCCCCGCTGGCCGCCGCCCAACCCTCGGCCTGCGCCGGGGGCTTACCGTTTTCCCGGAGCGCGGGGTTGCTGTTACTCCAGGGTCGAGGCCGGCTTATTCTCCTGCCTTCCTCCCTGGTCGCCGCCCTCCCGCCTCCCCTCATCCCGCTGATGCCTCTCTCTGTCTTTCCATCCGTTCCTCACTGCCTCCCTGTCTCTGTCGGTCAGTCCCTCACTTCCTACCTCCCTCCATCCCTCCCTCCATGCCTTCCAAATTCTCTCCGCCCATCTTTCTGTCCCTCTAGTTCTCCCGTTCCTCTCTCCACCTGTGCCTGCCTTCCCTCAGGAAGGGTGAGCACTCCCAGGGTGTGCACAGGGGTCTGGGGTGGGTGTCTGCCTACAAGCAGCCAGAGCTCCACGTTAGCCAGCTCACGGGAGGCCGCAGAGGCACGGTTTGCTCAAAATTGACTTGGTGGAAGCCGGAGGCAGAGGGGCGGCCAGGAGGAGTGAGAGAACTGGGCAGCTACCCAGACGGTGTTTTTCGCGGGGACGGGGTTCCACCCAGCCAGGAAGGCGCTGCACAGGGCAGAGTTACCGGTCAGGCGGGGGTGGGGTGGTGGAAAGGCAAGATAGCTCTGCCGGTGCTGCTCCCACAGGAGGCCGGGTGGCTGTCCGCAAACCCAGGCGTGCATGGTAGATGGCCCGCCTGCTGGTACCTGGGCAGGTTGGGATCCCTTGGGAAAAGAATAACGATTCTCCTTGTCGGATACCCTAGGCCCAGTTCTAGGAGGCAGGAGTATAGGCGGGTCAGCCCACGGACCAGGAAGAACCACGGCCCTGCATACCCACCAGGGGTTCCCCGCGAAAGAGAGGCCACCGCCCTGCATGACCCGTCCCAGCCAGTCCTAAAGCTTCAAGCAGAGCCCTGTATTCTTCTACTCGCTGAGGGGTGGTTCAAGCCCAGTCTTCCATTCCTGCAGAAACCCCCGGGGCCTCGATTTCTAGGAAAGAGGGTGCACCTGCTCACTGGGAACTCTGGGCTGCCTTGGGGGCTCATCCAGCAGAGGCGGAGAGTGGAGATGGCCGCCCGAGGGCTCCTGGGGCGGTTGGGAGAGGTGGGGAAGCACCTCTGCTCCTGCCTTGAATCGAGGCGTGGGCTGAGGTGGTGTTTCTGCGTCTTGGGGTTCTCACGCGCCCGGCGACCTGGAACTGGCCTGGCCCTGGACTGCCCAGGGACATGGGTGGCGCAAAGCGCCCAGCCTGTGACAAGAAGTTTGAGAATGGCTGTCCCCCCACCCGTGCAGGGGCTGCAGCCAGCGTCGGCCGCTGGATTCCCGGGGCTTGCTGGGGGAGTGAACCACCGAGGCGTCTGTGGGTGGGAGAGGGCCCCTCGGGAGGAGCCAGGGCAGCGTGGGCAAAATCCCAGCCTGGCCGGGGCCACCGACCAGGGAACAGTGACACCACTTGAGGGGCAGTTGCGAGGGCGCTGGTAGACGGTGTCCTGCCACCCGGTGGGTGCACAGCCACTGGTTCTGGCTCCAGGCGGCTGGACTCGGGAGGCCCTCTCTCTGTGATCCCTCCCTGGTGGCGATGCCTGGAAAGCAATCCTTCTCTGAGAGTCTCGGGCAAGCAGGGCCTTGGAGTGTGTGGGATAGAGTGTGGAGGTCTACTTTCTCACCTGCCTTCTTCAGACACAGCGTCTCCCTGGCCAGGAGTCCAGGAGGTTCAAAGCAGGTGCTGCCTCAACTGGCTTGACCTCTCATTCGAAACCACATCTACACAGACCCTGGGCTCCCGGGCTGGTCAAGCTGCAGGCTACCCGGGTCTCATTGGCAATGCCCAGGTGAGTTCCGCTCAAAGCAGGCTCACAGGGCCTCACTCATCTCAGGGTCCCAGGCAGGTCTCCTCCGCCCGTCCTCGTCCTCAGGCTTCCACCAGAGATGGGTGCCGTTAGAGGTGTGGAGAGCTGTCCCGGCGAGAACCCAAGGCCCAGCAGCCAAGCTGACCCCTGCAGAGGCCACAGGCAGGGGAAGCCTGCACTTCTTGACTTCCTACACTGAGCCTGGACAGAAGCCCTGCTTCCTCAGGGAACAGTGCACTGATGCCCCGGGGCATGGTGAGGTGGGGG
The DNA here is from genome assembly GCA_023748175.1 of Hoolock leuconedys. Lineage (NCBI taxonomy): Eukaryota > Metazoa > Chordata > Mammalia > Primates > Hylobatidae > Hoolock > Hoolock leuconedys. The sequence goes on along the minus strand of JAKGGE010002446.1, from coordinate 98,709 downwards.
CATTGGGTGAGAGTGGGGTTAGAGGCGTGGGAGGTGGGAGCGGTGGCCAGAGTGCGTGAGAGGGAGGATGAGGGTTGGAGTTCGGGGGGGGCTGGCTCGAGGGCCTCAAAGGATCAGCCAGCAACTGGAAGGCCCGCTCCTGGGTTCCCCACAACTGCAGGGAAGAAACCAGCCTGGAAGGGTGGGTGGAGTGTGGAACTGAACCTCCGTGTGGGTCTTGAGTTTTACAGTCCCCCTCTCCAGCGAGCCACCCGATGCCTGTGGGTGTCGCCCGTTGCCGACAGTCTCACTTGCAGGTGTGGCTCCCTTGAACCAGAGCAAAACCCCAGAACAAGGGTATCCCATTGATGGCTTGGCAGATGGATTCCCTGTATCCCGCAATGTGTGGAGTCTGCCGGTGTGGCAGCTTTGAAGGGAGGAGGCCGAGAGAGGTATGCTGCTCTTCCTCCCTTCCCTGGATGTTTCTAGGGGTACCAAAAGGAACCGAGCAAACCGTCCAATATGGTCAGCCTCTGCCGGGTGGGGGTGGGAGCCAGGAGACGTGCTTCTGTGAAAGGCCGGCGGCGTGGAGAATCCAGTAAGGCTGAGTCCTCCTGAGTGTGGCTCACCTCTGTGGTGGGTGGTGGGGCTGTGGGCGCAGCGGCTCGATCAGGATTGGCCTGGAAATGTGGTCGGTGACCGCGTTGGGTAAATACCCACGGCAACCAGTGCCGTCTTTGTCTTTGAAACCTCTCCCATTCTTTACAATTGTGAACGAAGGCCCGGGCAGTGCCCGCCAGCGCCGCCCAGCCCTCCAGCCACTTCGCTTACCATTTCCGGGCGCGGGAGCTGCTGTTGCTCCAGGGTCAGGGGCGCTTTTTCTCCCTGCCCTCCACCGTTCTAGCTCCTACTCCCGCCCTCCCTCTGTCCCTGTGTTCCCCTCTGTCTTTCCCGTTCTTTACTTTGCCTCCTGCATGCTCTGTGTATGGTCAGTCCCCTCCCTCCTCCACATCCCTCCTCCCCTGCCTTCCGTCTCTCCAGCTATCCCTTCCGTCCCTCTAGGTCACCCATTCCTCTCTCCACCTGTGGCTGCCTCGCCTGATGAGCATCCTGGGTGTGCCGGTCTGGGGTCATTACACAGCCGCCAGGCGCTCCGGCTGATGGCAGCTCCTGGGAGGCCACAGAGGCGCAGGTTGTAAGCGGCTTGATGTAGGCTGGAGGCTGAGATGAGCCCAGGAGGCGAGGCCTGGGCATGCCGGGCTGGTGTTTATGGGATGGGGCCTCCACCCAGCCGAGGGAAGGGCCTTATACTACGAGAAGCGGTATGTAGGTGTCAGGCAGTAGGGTGGCCCGGAAAGGCAGGGCCAAGCTCTGCTGGTTCTGCTACGACAGGAGGCCAGGTGGCTGCCCGCAAACCCGTGCGTGCATGGTAGACGGCCTGCCTGCTGGTACCTGGGCCGCCTCCGGGATCCCCGGGATGCCCAGGAAAGAATGGCAGTTGTCGCTGGGTCTCACCGGAGCCCAGTCCTGGGGGCAGTGCCAGGCGGAGTCCCAGCCCAGAGGAAGGCCACCCCTCCATCTGCCAGAGGTTCCCCTTGAGGAAAGAGATACACCGCCCTGCCGCGACCCGTCCCCAGCCCACGTCCTAAAGCTCCTACCTTGGGCCAGTGGCCTGCTTGAGGTGGATCCAGCCCGGTGGGCTCTTCGGAATCACACGGTTCGGGGCTTAGTTTCTGAGGGAAATGAGGCTGCTGCGAGCTCTGGAAATAATACAGGGCTCCATCCTTGAGCCCGAGAGAGTGGAGGCGCCCACAGCGCTCAGAGGCCGGTGGGGAGGGCGCCGGAGGTTGTCTGCTCCAGCAGCCTTGAGGCCCTCAGTGGGGCACGGGAGGTGGATCTGCCCCGGCTTGGGGCTCCCATGCCGCCTTGGCGACTGGGGGCCCCTAGCCCAAGCCCCTCCACGGACTGCCCTTGGACGTTGGTGGCGCAAGCACGCCTTGACCCTGTGTCCCAGCGTGAGTGGGCCATGGCTGTCACACAGCGAAGGGACCCGGCAGGCCATAGTTGCGGGTCCCCTGTCCCGGGCATTGCTGCGTGGGGAGTGCGGGTAGCGAGGCCTCTGAAAGAGGGTGGGAGGGGCCTTGGTGGAACCAGGGTGGCGTGGGCAAATCCCGCTGCGGGGCCCCGACCAGGGAGCAGGGAGACACCCGCCGGGGGCCGCATTGCAGGGGCCGCCTGGAGTGCGGTGCCTGCCACCCGGTCCGGGTTACTGGTCGCCGGTTCTGAAGCCAGACGTGAATCCCTGGACTCCAGGCCCGTCTCTGGCCAGTCCTGGTGGCGATACCTGGGCGATCGCCTCCAAAGGCTACAAGACAGCTTGGGAGCCGTCTGTGATGGGGTGGCGTGGAGTGTTCCCGCCTGCCTTTAGGGGCGCATCTCTCCCCGGCAAGGCGGAGATTCCCGTTGGTGCTGCCTCAGCTGGTGACCTCTCGTTCTGAAACCAGATCTGGACCCTGGGCTCCGGAGCCCGATGTCGGCCAACCGTTCTCTGATGGCGATGCCGGGTTCGCTCAAAGCGAACGCATAAAGGCCTGCAAAGCTTTGCCTCCGGGGTCAGGCAGTCTCCTCCATGCGTCGTCCTCAGGCTTCCGGGAGGTGGGTGAAAGTGTGTGAGAGCCATCCCAGCGGGGAGCACACGTTCCCGGTCCCAGCCAGGGGGCCAGTGTAGACAGCGGCTCTTCACAGCCCTGGGCAGGAGGCCTCCTGCTAACGCCTGCCGCTGAGCCCTGGGATCAGCCATCCTGCGCCGAGAGGGCCCCGGAACACTGTTGGGGCATGGTGCTTGTTGGGGATAGGGGCATTGGGTGGGGAGTGGGTTGGGGGAGTCAGGAGGCGGTGGGACCCGAGGAGGCCAGAGAAGGAGGGGGAAGTGAGTGAGGGGGTGGGTTTGGGAATGGGGGCGGCTCCTCAGGGCCTCTTGAGGATCCCAGGTACTGGGAGAGCCGCTTCCCTGGAGTTCTGCAATGTCTTCCAGCTGAAACCAGCCTGGAAGGGTGGGTGGAGTGTGGAACTCAGCCTCCGTGTGGGTCTTACAAGAGTATTACAGGCCCGTCTCTAAAGTACCGATGCCTGTGGAGTGTCGCCGTTGCCGTGTTAGTCTCACTGCCCGCAGGTGTGTAGCTCCCGATAAAGACCAGGCCGAAACCCTACAGAGACAGATACTTCCCCAGCGTGATGGCTTGGCGATATGGATTCCTGTGTCCATAAAAATTGGGGAGACTGCTATGTTGGTTTGGAGGAGGCGAAGAGGATGCTGCTCTTCACCTTTTCCTGGATATTTTGTGGGTACCCATGAAATTCCGGGAAAAACCTTCATCTGTGGTCAGCCTCTGGTGCCTTGAGGGGTGGCGGGCAGTGAGCTACCGGCCCCTTGCTGAGGCGGCGTGGAATCTGAAATCAGGCTACAGTCACCATTGAGTGTGGCTCCTCTGTGGTGGTAGTCAGAGCGTCGGCCTGGCTCCCTCTGGGGGCACAGCATGGGAGGGATGTGTGGCAGGTAAACCCGTGGTGGAATACCCGGCAACCCGGTCCCGTCTTTTGTCTTTGAAGGTAGCCATTCAGGCGTGGAGCTGAGGCGATCGAGTGCCCCTCCGGCCGCCGCCCAACCCTCAGCCCAAGCCGGACGCTTACCGTTTTCCCGGAACGCGGGGCTGCTGTTGCTCCAGGAGTCTGGAGACCGCTTTTTCTCCCTGCCTTCCTCCTCAGTCCCTTGCTCCCTAACGCCCTCCCTCTGTCCCTGTGTCCCTCTGTCTTTCCCTCGGTTCCTCACTTCCTCCCTGTCTCTGTCAGTCAGTCCCTCCCTCCCTCCCTCCCTCCATCCCTCCCTCCCTGCCTTCCAAAATCTCTCTGCCCATCCTTCTGTCCCTCTAGGTCTCCCGTGCCTCTCTCCACCTGTGCCTGCCTTCCCTCCCGCCTGGAAGGATGAGCATCCCAGGTATGCCCGGGGTTGGGGGTCTGCGTGTCAAGATCATGGCTGGCTCCATGGTGTAAGCTCCTGGGAGGCGCAGAAGCCTGGGTTGGCTGACGGTGGAGCAGAGGCATGAGAGGCAAGCTTAGTGGGTGAGAAGGCCTAGTCGCTGCCGGGCCCAGTGTTTCAGCAGGACTGGGGTCTCCACACCCAGCCGGGGAAACCTGGCCGAGGCGAGAGGGAGTGCTGTGCGAGGCGAGGACAGGAGTGGCAGAGAAAAGCAAGAGAACTCTGACAGGGCTCTCCCCACAGGATGACAGGTGCCCGCCAAGCCACCTGCCGCGTCTTGTAGATAGCCCACCTGGGTGCCTGGAGCGACTCCCAGGGATCCCGGGGCGCCCAGGAAAGAATAGCAGTTCTCCTTGTGTGGAATGCCTACAAGGCCCAGTCCCCAGAGAGCGGAATGCCTGGGGAGTTCAGTCCAGAGGAAGACAGCCACCCCTCCATGCTGTGGCGGTGGACACCTGAAGAGCCACCGCCTACCCGCGAACCCGTCCCCAGCAGCGTCCCTAAAAAGCTCCTCAGAGAGCCGGTATTCTTCCTCACTGAGGGGTGGTTCAGGCCGCAGGCTCTTCTGCGATTACTGCAGCTCCCAGGGCCTCGGTTTCTAGGAAGGGTCGCCTGCTGCAGAAACTCTAGACACGCTTGGGAGCTCTCATCCAGCATGGAGTGGGAGAGGGAGTCTGTGAACCAAGCCGGGCTCCTGGGGGCTGGTGGGAAGCCTCAGGCTCAGCTTGCATGCTCCTGCGGCGGAGGAGCCTTCGGGCGTGGGCTGGGAGAGTGGAGAATCACCCGTCAGGGGTTGCATGCTGCAGACCTGGGTCCCCTGGCCCCAGCCCCACCACAGACTGCACTGGGACGTGGGTGGCGCAAACGCCTTGACCTATGTGGACCAGCAGGGTGCCTCTGGCTGTCCCACTGCTTAGAGACTCAGCTTCTGTTCCTGGAGCCCCTGGGCATTGCTCGGGGGCTGCGAGGAGGAGCCACCAAGGCATCTCTTGGTGGGAGGCTGCTCCCGGGGAGAACCAGGCGACTGAGCCAAAATCCCCGGATGCCTGGGCCACCGACCAGAGCAGGGGGCGGCCTGCCCAGGAGGCGCAGGGGCTGCCTGCGTGCCCGGCACTGTATTCGGTCCCATACACAGCAAGCGCCTTCTGTTCTGGGCTCTTCAGACGTGAATCACCTGGACTCTGGGAGGCCCGTCTTTCTGGCCAGTACTTCCCTGTTGGCGATGCCTGGAAAGTGAACTTTCTCAAAGGCTCGGAGCTGCAGGGACGTCTGGGATGTGGTGACAGAGGTCAGCTTTAGCCACCTGAGCCCGTCTGGCCAGGTGGAGATTCCCGCGGTGCTGCCTCAGCTGGCGTGACCTCTCGTTCTGAAACCAGATCTGGACCCTGGGCTCCGGAGCATGGCCGATGGCCTGTAGGCCAGCTGGCCCTCTGGATGGCGTGCCGGTGCGAGGTTCGCTCAAACAGGGTGGGGCCTCGCTTGCCTCTCAGGAGTCCAGAGCGAGTCTCCTCGCCATCACGTGCTCAGGCTTAAGCTGAGGAGTGTTTGGGTCGAAAGGTGTGGGAGGCCATCGTGGGAGCACGCGGCGTTCCCGGTCGAAACCAGGAGGCAGCGCCAGGCAACCAGGGGCTCTTGAGAAACCCACACCAGAGCAGTCACCCCCTTCTTGCCTGCACGCTGAGCCCCCACCGACAGCCCGCCTGCGCCTCCGAGGGGCTAGCAGTATGACCCTGGGCGTGTGGTGGTGCTGGGGGGGCAGCATTGGGTGAGGTAGGGTTGTGGGGGGTGGGACGGGTGGGGCCAGAGGCCAGAGAGACGCAGCAGAATGGGGAGGAGGGGTGGAGAGGAGTGGGATTCGAGGCGAGGCACAGCTCTCCAGGCCTCTCCAGGGATCCCCTGGGAACTGGAAGCCGCTCCCTGGGTTCCCACGCGTCTTCAGCAGGGAGAAACCAGCCTGGAAGTGTGGAGTGGAGTTTGGAACTCAACCTCCGTGTGGGTTACTGAGTTTACATTTATCTCCCTTTGATGCCTGTGGGTGTTGCGTTGCAGTGACAGTCTCTCACCCATGAGGTGTGCAGCTCAGGGTAGAACCAGAAGCCCGAGCAGAGACAGAATGCTTCCCGGCGTGATGGCTTGACAATGGATTCCCGTGTCCCGTAACCTCCGGAGTCTGCGGTGTGGCCGGTGTGGAGAGAGGGCTAAGAGAGGATGCTAATCTTCCTCCCTTCCCTGGATGTTTCTGGGTGCCTGCAGGGCTCCGGAAGCAAACCATCAACTGGTCAGCCTCTCGTGGTGGTGGTGGGGCCGGAGAGACGTGAGCTACGACCCCTGCAGAGGAGCGAGGGGCGTCAGAATCCATCCCGGGTTCAGTCCTCCCTGAGTGTAGCTCTTCTGGCCGTTGGGAGACTGTTGGCTGGCTGCCCGCTGGGGCCTGGGGATGTGTGAATTACCGATGCGAAGCCACGTGGGTGAATACCCCGGCAACCCGAGTCCCGTCTTTTGTCTTTGAGGAAACAGCCGTTCGCTTGACGGGCGAGTGACCAGACTCTGCATGACCGCCGCCCGGCCCTCAACCGGCGCGGTACCGTTCCCCAGGCGGTGCTGCTGTTGCCAGAGTCGGGAGACGCTTTTTCTCTTTGCCTTCCTCCCTGGGTCCCTTGCTCGCCCTCCCTCTGTCCCTATGTCCCTCTGTCATTCCCTCTGTTCCTCACTGCCTCCCTCTCTCTGTCGGTCAGTCCCTCCCTCCCTCCCTCCATCCCTCCCTCCCTGCCTTCCAAAATATCTCCACCCATCCTTCCATCCCTCTAGGTCTCCCGTTCCTCTCTCCACCTGTGCCTGCCTTTCCTCCTGCCTGCAAGGATGAGCATCCCGGGTGTGCCCGGGGTCTGGTGTCTGTGTGGAGCCGCCAGACGCTCCACGGTGGTAGCTCCTGGGAGGTCACAGAGGCAGGTTTGGCAGATGGTGGAGTGGGAGGCACAGAGGGCAAGCCCAGTAGAGTGAGAGGCCTTTAGCCAAGCTGTCCGGGCCCAGTGTTTCACGTGACGGGGGTCTCCACCCAGCCCGGGGAAGGACGCATACTGCTGGGGCAGGGGGAGGTAGCCCGGTCAGGCCCGGGGGGTGGGGTGGCGGAGAAAGGCAAAGAGGAAACTCTGCCAGGGCTGCTCCCACAGGAGGCCGGGTGGCTGCCCGCAAACCCGAGTGTTGGCGTGGCGGCCGCCTGCTACAGGTACCTGGGCGGCTCCCTTTGGAGAGTCCCCGGGCAGCCAGGAAAGAATGGCAGTTCTCCTTTGTGCGGAGTCTCTCACTGGGCCCAGTCCTAGGAGGCAGGAATGCCAGGCGGGTCAGCCAGGAGACACGCCCCTCCATGCCCAGCCAGGGTTTCCCAGAAGAGGCACCCACGCCCTGCCGACCCTGTCCCCAGCCCCGCGTCCCAGCAGCTCCTACAACAGAGCCCTGTATTCGTCCTCGCTGAGGGGTGGTTCTAGCCGGGCGAGCTCTTCTGATTCCTGCAGCACCCCTGGAGCCTCGGTTTCTAGGAAGTGTGCGCCTGCTGCAGGAACTCTGGGCACGCCAGGAGCTCATCCAGCAGCAGGTGGAGAAGTGGAGGCGAGGCCCGACTCTAGGGTCGGAGGTGAGGCGCCAAGCAGCTTGCATCTGCTGCTGCGGGCGAGAGCCCGCCGCGCCGGGCTGGGAGGTGGATCTACGGATTCCAGGTTGGCACCCGCGCAGCCCGCGGCGACCTGCAGACTGGCCCCAGCCCACCGGGACTGCCCTGGGACGTGTGTGGTGCAACACACCGCCTGGCCCTGTGGCTGGCTTGGCGGGCTCTGGCTGTGCCGCATGACCACAGCAGGCCGTCGCGTCGCGGCGTCCTAGTCCCTGGGCATTTGCTTTCGGTGCGGGAAGCCGCTGAGGTGTCTGAGGGTGGGAGGGCCGCCGGGGAGGGAGCAGAGTGGCGTGGCAAAATCCCGCCTGCGCTGACCCGCGGCAGGGAGCAGTGCTGACGCCGGGGGCGCTGCAGGGGCCGCCTGCGATCACCGGCGCCCTGCAACCCTGTACCGGGTGCCTGGCCCATCGGTTCTGAAACCAGACGTGAATCCTGGAATCCGGGAGGCGCGTCTCTGTGTGATCGCTTCCCTGGTGGCGTGCCTGAAGCGAACCTTCTCAAAGGCTCAGGCAAGCCAGGGCCCGTCTGGGATCAGGGTAGCGGAGTCCACCTTCGCCTGCCTTCTTGCGGGCAGCGTCTCCCCGGCCAGGGCGGAGATTCCGGCTGGTGCTGCCTCAGCTGGCGTGACATCTCTTTCTGAAACCAGAAGTGGACGCAGGGCTCCGGAACACCGATGGCCTGGGCTAGCCGTTCTCTGGTGGCGATGACCGGGCACGGGTTCCCCTCAAATCAGGCTCGTAGGGGCCTACCATCGGGGAGTCCAGAGCGAGTCTCCTCCGCCATCTCGTCCCTCAGGCTTCGAAGTAGGGTTCGTTTAAAGGTGTCGGGACAGCCATGCCGGGCACGCCTGTTTCGGTCCAGCTCAAAGTGGCCAGTAGCAGACACAAAACAACTCACCTGAAGGCCCACGAGCAGGGCTCCCTTACTTGCCGCTGGGGCTCCTAGGACAGCCGCCCTCGCCCTCCCGAGGGGCCCCAGGCACTGATGCTGGAGTGGTGGTGGTGCTGCAGGGGGTGGGGGCATTGGGTGAGGTGGGACTGGGGGTGGTGGGAAGGGTGGGGCCAGAGGCCAGGGAGACGCAGCAGAAGGGGGAGAGGGGGAAGGGCTGAGGGCGGTGGGTTTCTGGGGGGGGGCTTGCTCTCCAGGCCTCTCCAGGTATCCCACGGGAGCTGGAAGCCGCTCCCTGGGTTCCCATGCGTCTTCAGCAGGGAGAAACCAGCCTGGAAGTGTGTGGTGCAGTGTTGAACTGAAAGTCCGTGTGGTGCTTTGGGGTTTCCCAGGCCGCTCTCGAGAGGCACGAGGATGCACCTGTGGGAGCCATGATGCAGTGAGCAGTCTCCCACTCACTTGGTGGCAGCTTCCGTCAGACAGAAGCAGCGAAACCCAGAACAAAGATACATCCCGGCGTGATGGCTTGATGAGAGATTCCCGTGTCCCACAGCGTGGGGAGTCTGGAAGTGTGTGGCCGGACTGGAGGAGGGCAGTGCTGCTACTCCCACTTCCTGGATGTTTCTGGGTGCCGCCCAGGGGCTCGGGAAACAAACCGTCCAACATGGTCAGCCTCTCGGGGTGGGGGTGGGAGGCGGAGGCGTGAGCTACCGGCCCACACTTGCAGAGGCAGCGACTTGAAATCGAAATCAGGCTTCAGTCCTCTCGGTGTAGCTCCCTCTCTGTGGTCGGGAGTGGTCAGGAGCTGTCCCACCTAGGCTCAGCTGGAAGCCTGGGGATGTGTGGTCGGTAAACCAGGTGGAGTACCCCACAGCAGCCCAGGTCGATGCTCTTTTGTCTTTGAAACCGCCCATGTACCTACCGACCCCGTGAGCAGGCGGCAGGGGTACCACGCCGGCGCCCTTCCTCGATCGGTGCCGACAGGTTTTCCTGGGCGTGGGGCTGCTGTTGCTCAGAACCCGGAGACAGCTTTTCTCCCACCTTCATCCCTGGGTCCTTGCTCCCTCCCGTCTTCCGTCTGTCCCTGTGTCCCTCTGTCTTTCCCTCCGTTCCTCACTGCCTCCCTGTCTCTGCTCGGTCAGTCCTTCCATCCCTCCCTCCCTCCATCCCTCCCTCCCTGCCTTCCAAAGTCTCTCCACCCATCCTTCCGTCCCTCTAGGTCTCCCGTTCCTCTCTCCAACTGTGAATGCCTTCCCTCCCGCCTGGATTGGTCAGCATCCCGGGTGTGTCCGGGGTCTGGGGTCTGCGTACAGCCGCCAGGTGCTCCACTGTGGCAGCTCCTAGGAGGCTGCAGAGGCACTGGTTGGTGAGCAATGTGGGTGTGCTTGGTGGGCGACCCCGGAGGAGAAGGCCTGGACACTGCCGGGCCCTGATGAGCAGGGCTGGGGCTCTCCACCCAGCCGAGGGGCGCGCTACTGCCGGGGCAGGGGGGTAGCCCGTGGTCAGGCAGGGGAGGGGTGGCATAAAGGCAAGTTAGCTCTGCCGGGGCTGCTCCTACAGGAGGCCGGGTGGTTGGCCACAAACCCTTGCTTGCGCGGTAGACGGCCCGCCTGCTGGTACCTGGGCCGGCTCCGGGATCCCCGGGACGCCCAGGAAAGAATGGCAGTTCTCCTTCGTGCGGAGTCTCTCACTGGGCCCAGTCCTAGGGGGCAGGAATGCCAGGCAGGTCGGAGGAGAGACAGGCCCCTCATTCCCAGGGGACTTACATTGAAAGAGAGGCCACTGCCGCCGCGAACCCCATCCCCAGCCCACGTCCTAAAGCTCCTCCAGCAGAGCCCGGTATTCTTCCTTGCTTGAAGTTGGTTGCAACCCGGCGGGTTCTTCTTACTGATTCTACAGCTCCCGGGGCCTGGTTTCCTAGGAAAGGTAATGCGTGCTGCAGGAACTCTGGGCACGCCAGGAGCTCATCCAGCAGCAGGCCGGAGGGGAGTGGAGATGAGCGCCCGGGCTCCTGGGGCCGTGGGGAGGGAGCCCGGACAGCTTGCATCTTCTCCTGTGGCGAGGAGACTTCCGGTGGCACGGGCTGGGGAGGTGGAGCTCTCCTCCGGCTTGGGGTCCCATGGCAAGCGACCTGCAGACCTGGCCCCAGCCCACACGGACTGCCTGGGGCGTGTGTGGCTGTAAGCACGCAGCTATTGGCCCAGCAGTGAGCCATGGCTGTCTCCCTGGCCTCCAGCAGAGAGCCCTGTGAGCTTGTCCAGCATCCGGAGTCCCTGGGCATTTGCTCCAGGTAGTGCGGAGCCACCACGAGGCGTCTGAGTGGGAGAGGTCCCTTGGCGGAGGCAGAGCGTGGGCAAAATCCCGCCTGCGGAGATACCCGTCAGGGTACGAATGTGACAAGCGCCGGGGGCCGCGTTGCAGTGTTAGCCACCTGCGATCGCCGGCGCCCTGCCACCCCGTCCCGGGTGCCTAGCCCATCGGTTCTGAAACCATACGTGAATCCTGGACTCCGGGATGCCCGTCTCTCTGGCCAGTCCTTCCCTGGTGGCGATGCCTGGTAAGCAAACCTTCTCAAAGGCTCGGAGCAACAGGGCCGTCTGGGATGTGGTGACAGATGTCCGATTTTGCCTGCTTTCATACGGGCCACGTCTCCCCGGCCAGGGCGGAGATTCCCGCTGGTGCTGCCTCAGCTGGCGTGACCTCTCGTTCTGAAACCAGATCTGGACCCTGGGCTCACGGAAGGCCGATGGCCTGGGCCAGCCGTTCTCTAATTGGCGATGCCGGTCACGGAGTCCTAGCTCAAAGAAGTGGAAGCTGAGGCCAGCTGCCTCAGGGTCCCAAACGAGTCTCCTCATGATCCCTCATCCTTGAGCTTCCCAGCGAGAGGGGTGCCCAGGTCGGCAGTCAGAGAGAGCCATGCGCCAGAGGGCACCCTTGGAGTTCCGGTCCCAACCAAAGAGAGCCCGGCATTCAGCCAAGCGGCTCTTGAAGCCCACAGGCAGGGAGCCTCCACCACTGCTTGCCTGCCGCTGAGCCCTGGGACAGCCACCTTAACCTGGGGGCCCCAGCCTGAAGTACTTGGTGGTGAGTGCTGTGAGTGGAAGGTGAGGGTGGGGGTTGAAAGTGGGAGGGGTGTGGCAGAAGGCCAGAGATGCAACAGAAGGGGAGGGGAAGGGGTGGGGAATTGGATTTCGGGTGGGGGGCTGGCTCTCCGGGCCTCTCCAGGGATCCCGCGGGAACTGGAAGCCGCTTCCTGGTTTCAGACGCATCTTCAGCAGGGATAAACCAACCTGGAAGGGTGATGTGGAGTGTGGAACTCAACCTCCGTGTGGATGTGAGAACACGGGCCCCCTCTCGCTTGAACACCCGATGCCTGTGGTGTCACCCGTTGCGTGACAGTCTCACCCACGCAGTTGTGTGGCTCCTGTCAAAGACCAAGCCGAAACCCAGAAAAGATACATCCCCGGCGTGATGACGACGATGGATTCCGGTGTCCCCTGGCAGTAAGTCTGTGATGGCGGTTTGGAGAAGGCGAAGAAGAGGATGCTACACTTCCTCCCATCCCTGGATGTTTCTGGGTGCCGCCAGGGCTCGGGAGCCTGAAGCCGTCAACGTGGTCAGCCTCGTGGTGGGGTGGCGCGGAAGACGTGAGCTCTGAGACTGAGGGCCCGGCGACAGTGGAATCCGAAATCGAGCTTCAGTCCTCCTGGCTCTTCGTGGTGCAGTGGGGATGTCGGCCTGGCTCTTCAGCGGAGAACAGGCCTGTGGATGTGTGGTCGTTAAACCCGCGTGGGTGAGACCAGGCAGCCCGAGTGTAGATCTTTTTGTCTTTGAGAGCAGCCGTTCGCGGGCAGCGGAGCGAGTGAGCGGAAGTGCCCGCCGGCCGCTGCCCAGCCCTCAGCCCGCGCCAGGCGCTTACCATTTTCCTGGATCGCGGGGCTGCTGTTGCTCCAGGAGTCCGGAGAGCTTTTTCTCCTGCCGCGCCCTCCTGGTTGCCTTTCCTTCCGCCCCCTCCCTCTGTCCCCTGTGTCCCTCTGTCTTTCCCTCCGGCCTCCCTCTCTCTCATCCGGTCAGTCCTCACCGCCACCCTCCCCTCCCATCCCTCACCTGCCTTCCAAAGTCTCTCCGCCCATCCTTCCTTCCCTCTAGGTCTCCCGTTCCTCTCTCCACCTGTGCCTACCACCCCTCCCACATGGACGGATCAGCATCCCGGGTGTATCCGGGATCTGGGGTCTGCGTACAGCTGCCAGGGGCTCCACGGTGGCAGCTCCTGAGAGCCATGGAGAGCTGGGATTGTAGCGGTGGAAGGCCGGAGAAACATGAGAGCAGCAGGAGGAAAATACCTGGAGCCTTGCCGGGCCTTTGTTTGTGTGGAGTGTCTCCACCCCAGTCCGGGGGAAGAACGCCCCTGCAGGGGGTGGGGGACTGTTAGCAGTGGTAGTCCAGGCGGTGTGTAGAAAAGTGTGAAGGCAAGAAGAAGCCGGGGGCTGCCTCCCACAGGAGGCCAGGTGGCTGCCTGCAGCCAGCAGCGTGTCGTTAGGCAGACGCCTGCTGGTACCCGGGGCCGGCTCCGGGATCCCCGGGACGCCCAGGAAAGAATGGCAGTTCTCCATTTTGTGGAGTCTCTCACCGGGTCCATTCCTAGGAGGCAGGAATGCCAGGCGGGTCAGCCCGGAGGGAAGATATGCCCCTCCATGCCCAGCCAGCGTTTCCCCGCGAAAGAGAGGCCACTGCCCTTCTGCGACCCTGTCCCAAGCCGGTGTCCTAAAGCTCCTCCAGCAGACCCCGGTATTCTTCCTTCTGAGGGTGTTGGTTCCAGCCTGGCGGGCTCTTCCGATTCCTGCAGCTCCCCCGGGGCCTCGGTTTCTAGGAAAGGGTGCACCTGCTGCAGAAACTCTGGGCCATCAGAGCTCCTTCCAGCAACTGAGTCGGGAGGGAGTGGAGACGTCGAGATACAGGGAAGAGTGAGGGGAAGCAGGGACGGCTGCATCTGCTCACATCACGAGGAGAGCCCTCCGAGGCGTAGCTGGGAGTGGAGCTGCTGGGATTCCCACAGCCCGGCCTGGGGCCCCGGCACCAGCCACCTGCCTGAGACAGCCCTGGGAGTGTGGGTGCCTAAACCTATGGCTGGCGGCTGGCTTGAGGCTGGCTGTCACTGTGCTGGGGAGCCCGGTGAACCATCGCCTCGTGTCCCGGTCCCCTGGGCATTTGCTCCAGAGGTGCGAGGAGGCCACGAGCGTCTAAGGTTTGAGATTTGCAGGAAGGAGCCAGTCTGGCGTAGGCAAAAATCCCTGCCTACCGGAGGGCCACGAACAGGAGCAGAGTGACACCGCGCGTGGGAGAAAGCCTGTTAGAGGCCACCCTGCACCCGGCCTACCACCAGTCCCGATGTGCCCTGGCTTCATTCGGTTCTAGAAACAGACGGCGAAAAAGATCCCTGCTCGGGAGGCCCGTCTCTCTGGCAGTCGCTTCTCTGGTGGCGATGCCTGAAGCGATCCTTCTCCAAAGAGAGTCTCGGAGCAGCAGGGCAGTCTGGGGATGGCTGGCGGGAGGCCGCTTTAAGCCTGCACCTTCTTGGCCGGGCCCGTCTCCCAGCCAGGGCAGAGATTCAGCCTGCCTCAAGCTGGCGTGACCTCTCGTTCTGAAACCAGATCTGGACCCTGGGCTCGGGCAGCCTGATGGCTGGAGCCAGCTTAGTTCTCTGGTGGCGATGTCCGGATGCAGGGTTCAAACTCCAAAGCTTCAGGCTACGCTTGGAGACACCGCTTTGCCCTCAGGGTCCAGACAGGTCTACTCCACAGTCATGGGTCTGGCTGGGAGGTTGCAGTTAGAAGGTGTCAGAGAGAAACAGAGGAACACCGCATGGCCTTCTGAGTCCCAGCCAGGAGGCGAGAGAGTACCAACCAGCGTCACCATGAAGCCCAGAGCAGGGGAGGCTCCACCCTCTTGCCTGCCGCTTTGTAAGCCCTGGGACAGCCGCTCACCCTCCGAGGGAGCCCCAGGAGGCACTGTCTCCAGGGCGTGGTGAGTGTTGTGGAGGGGTGGGGTCATTGTGTGGAGGTGGGGTTGGGGGGAGTGGGAGGGGTGGGACCGGAAGCCAGAGAGACGCAGCGGAAGGAGGAGAGGGGAAGGGGGTGAGGGGGGTGGGTTTTCCGGGCAGGGAGCTACGGCTCTCCGGTGCCTCCGGGATCCCATTGCTGGAATCCACTCCCTGGGTTCCCCGCGTCTTCAGCAGGGAGAAACCAGCCTGGAAGTGTGGAGTGGAGTGTGGAACTGAACCTCCGTGTGGTCTTGGCTCTGGCCCAGCAGGGGGCCCTGGATGTCCAGTAGCAGGCCTGGCAACAGGCTGCAGGTCCCGGTCCCCGGGCATTTCCCTGGCGAAGTGCGGAGAAGCCACTAATCTGAGGTCGAGAAGGCCCACTGAGCGACCAGGGCGGCGTGACCAATCCCAAACTGCTGCAGGGCCACGACCAGAGCAGTGGGAAGTCTGCCCCGGGGAGTCTGGCGTTGCAGGGGCATGCCAGCTCAGGTGCCCTGCCACCCAGTCTGCCTAGCCATGGGTTCTGAAGCCAGACGTGAATCCTGGACTCCGGGGCGTGCAGTCCTTCCCTGGTAGCGCTGCCTGGAAGCGGAGCCTACTCGGAGCAGGGGCCTCCCGGGGTCAGACGAGTCTCCTCCGCCATCCCTTGTCTCAGAGCTGCGGAGGTTGCTGTTGAGAGTGTCAGAGGAAACCATCACCCAGGGGCAGGAGGCAGCAGACAACAGCGGCTCTTCCCGAAGGCCCACAGGCAAGGAGGCTCACCTTCTTGCACGGCTGAAGCCCTGGGACAGCACACAGCCCTCCGCTGTGCCCCCCACAGGGCACTGAGAGGCCCTGAAGTGTGGTGGTGCTACAGTGGGGGGTGGGGTGGGTGAGGTGGGGTTTGGGGGGGGTGGGAGTGGTGAGGAGCCAGAGAGCCAGGGGAGACACAGCGGAAGGGGGAGAGGGGGAAGGGTCAGGGGTTTGCGTTTCAGGCTACGGCTGGCTCTCCGGGCCTCTCCAGGGATCCCGCAGGCAGTGGAAGCCGCTCCCTGGGTTCCCACCCATCTTCAGCAGGGAGAAAGCAGCCTGGAAGTGTGGAGTGGAGTGGGGAACTGAACCTCCGATATTGGTCTTGGCTACGGAGCCCTCTCACGAACACCCGATGCCCTGTGGGTGTCATCATTGCAGTGACATCTCACCACACTTGGGTGTGGCGCCACGTCGAAGACAGGCCCGAAACCCAGAGACAAGGGAATACACATCCCAGGCGTGGCTTGTGGCCGGTTTGTGCTCCTGGCGGTGGGGGTCTGCAGTGTGGCCCGTTTGGAGGAAGGCCGAAGTGAGGATGCTGCTCTTCCTCCCTTCCCTGGATGTTTCTACAGGTGCCGGTGGGGCTCAGGAGGCTGCTGTCAACATGGTCCCAGCCTCTGGGCTGGGTCCCTCCCTCCCTCCCTCCCTCCCTCCCTCCCTCCCTCCCTCCCTCCCTCCCTCCCTCCCTCCCTCCCTCCCTCCCTCCCTCCCTCCCTCCCTCCCTCCCTCCCTCCCTCCCTCCCTCCCTCCCTCCCTCCCTCCCTCCCTCCCTCCCTCCCTCCCTCCCTCCCTCCCTCCCTCCCTCCCTCCCTCCCTCCCTCCCTCCCTCCCTCCCTCCCTCCCTCCCTCCCTCCCTCCCTCCCTCCCTCCCTCCCTGCCTTCCAAAGTCTCTCGCCATCTTCCATCCCTCTAGGTCTCCCGTTTCACTCTCCACCTGGCCTGCCCTACCCTCCCGCCTGGAAGGAGTTAAGCATCGAGAGTGTGTGCCGGGTCTGGTCTGCCGTGCAAGCCACCAGGCCTGCTCCAATGTGGCTCCTGGGAGCGCAGAGGCAGGACAGCAGTGGAGTGGAAGCATGAGGCGAGCCCTGGGGTGAGGAGGCTGGGGTGCTGCTGGCCCAGGTGTTCCATGAGGACGAGGGTCTCCCCACCAGCCGAGGGAAGGGCATACTGCCGGGAGGGGTGTTGTATCGGGGTGGGGTGTGAGCAAGAGGCTTCGGGGCTGCTGCCACCACGAGAGCCAGTTGGCTGCCCGCCAAACCAGCGGGTGGTGGCAGCCGCCTCCGAGTACCTGGGCCTGCTCCGGGATCCAGGGGCGCCCAGGAAAGAATTACAATCCTCCTTTGTGGAGTCTCTCACGGGACCAGTCTAGGAGGCAGGAATGCCAGTGGGTCCCAGCCGGAGGAACCGCCCCTACGGCCTGAGGTTTCCCGAAAGGAGGCACCGCCCTGCAGCGACCCATCCGCGGCCATTCCTAAAAGCTCCTCCAGCAGGCAGTATTCTTCCTGCAGCTGAGGATGCTTCAAGCAGCCGGAGCTCTTCGATCCTGCAGCTCCCCCGGGGACTCGGTTTCCAGGAAATGTTGCGCCTGCAGAAGGCTCTGGGCGCAGGAGCTCATCCAGCAGCAGGCTGGGGTGGGGGTGGAGAGATGGCGCCAGGGCTCCTGGGAGACGGTAGGCAGGAAGCCGGACAGCTTGCATCTGCTCCCGGCCGAGCACGGCCTCAGGGGCGTGACCTGGTGTGGCGCTACCCGAGCTTGGGGTTCCCCACGCCGCCCGTGACCTGGAGACCCCAGGCTAACCCACCACGGACTGAACTTGGGCCGTGGGTGGCAAGCCACGTCTTAGCCCTGCCAGCCCAGCAGGCAGGCTGGCTGTCCCACTCTTGGCCAGGCAGGCCCATCCCTCTGCAGCGTCCCGATTCTCCCGGGCATTTGCCGAGGGTGCAGAGCCACGAAGTGTCTGAGGGTGGGAAGGCTACGCTTCCGGAGGCCAGGGGGCAGTAGGCAAAATCCGCCTGCGGGGCCGACCAGGGGTAGGGTGACACCACGCCCGAGGGGCCATGTTGCAGGGGGGCCGCCTGGAGTGCGCCTCGCCCTGCACCGGTCACGGGTTACCTGGCCCGCCGGTTCTGAAACCAGGCATTGAATCCCGGACTCCCAAGGCCCGGTCTCTCTCCAGTCCTTCCAGTGGCGATGCCTGGAGGCGATCCCTTCTCTCAAGGCTAGAACAGCAGGGCGTGGGATGGGGTGAGGTCCGCTGTTGCCTGTCTTCTTGGACGTCTCTCCCCGGCCAGAAGCGAGGAGATTCCCCACGTGGTGCTGCACCTCAGCTGGCCTTGACCTCTCATTCACAAACCTGATGTGGACACTGGGCTCCCAGAGGACGCCCGATGTCCTGACCGGCAGTACTCTGGTAAGCGATGCCGGGTATGGGTTCACGCTCAAAACAGGCTCACAGGGCCTGCGGCTGCCTGGGAGGTCCAATGAGTCTCCAGCAGTCCTGGATCCCTTGGGCTACGTGAGGGAGGGTGCCGTTCGAAGGTGTCAGGAGGCAGTGAGAGGGAGCACGCGCAGTTGTTCGGTCCAGCCAGGAGCCGGCACTTGGGCAGCCAGCTGATATACGAGCCCACAGGCAGGGGAGGCTCACCTTCTTGCTGGCCGCTGAGCTTGGGTAGCCGCCCGCCCGAGGGGCCCCAGGGAACTGATACCCCGGGCGTGGAAAAGGCCAGTGCTGGAGGGGTGGGGAGGCATTGGGTGTGAGTGGGGTGGGGGAGGTTGGAGAGGTGGGGCCGGGAGGCAGAGAGTCACTGTGAGAAGGAGAGGGGGAAGGGTTAGGGGAAGTTAGTTTGAACCTGGGCTAGCTCTCCCAGACTCTCCAGAGGATCAGCGACAGCTGGAATGCAGCTCCCTGGATTCCCACGTGTCTTCAGCAGGGAGAAACCAGCCTGGAAGTGTGGAGTGTAGTGTGGAACTGAACGTCCGTGTGGGTCTTCAGTTTTACAGGTCCTCTCGAACACCCGATACCTCTACAGGTGTTGCCGTTGCAGTAACCGTCTCACCTGCAGGTGTATGGCTCCCGTCCGAAGACCAGAAGAAACAGATAAAGATACATCCCGGTACGTGTGACAGCGATGGATGTCCCATAGCGTGGGAAGTCTGCAGTGTGTGGTTTGGAAGGGGTGGCCGAAGAATGCTGCTCTACCTCCCTTCCCTGGATATTTCTGGGTGCCACGAACTCCCGAGCAAAGCAGTAACGTGATGCAGCCTACTCGCGGGATGGGGTGCGGCCGGAGGAGATACTACAGCCCCTGCAGGGGCCGAGTGGCGATGGAATCCGAAATCAGGCTTCAGTCCCTTACAATTGGCTCCTCTGGTCAGTGGTCAGGGCTGTGCGGCCTGGGTGCTCCCATGCGGGGCTCGGCCTGGGTATGTGTGGCCGGTAAACCACGTGGGTGAATAACCCGCGGTGGCTTGCGGTCCCGTCTTTGTCTGTGAGAAATCGCCCGATTTTCAGCAGGCGGGTGAGCTGAACAGAGTGCCCGCCGGCCACCGCTCCAGCCGTCCCAGCCAGCCCGGGCGGGATTTTCCCCTTGGCCTTGGGGCTGCCTGTTGCTCCCGGAGTCCGGGCCGCTTATTCTCCATGCGCTGCCTCACAGATTGCCTTGCTCCTCCCTCCCTCCCTCTGTCCCTGTGTCCCTCTGTCTTTCCCTCGGTTCCTCACTGCCTCCCTGTGTTTCTCTGTCGGTCAGTCCCTCCCTCCCTCCCTCCCTCCATCCCCCCCTCCCTGCCTTCCAAATCACCACCATCCCTTCCGTCCACCACATGTCTCCGTTCCCTCCTCTCACCACTGTGGGCTGCCTCCGCCTGGATTGATCAGCATCCGGGTGTGCCGAGGTCTAGGGTCGTGCAACCTTGGGTGCTCCACTGGCAGCTCTTGGGAGGCTGCAGAGCACTGGTTGGCGAAACGACCGTGGGCCGGAGGTGCAGAGAGAAGCGAGCCAGAGGAAGGAAGGCTGGAGCCCAGAGGCAGTGAACCGTGGGGCCGGGGTCTCACCAGCCCTGGGAGGGGAGGCGCTGCAGGGGCAGGGGGTAGCCGGTGGTCGGGGGAGGGGTGGCGAAAACAGAACTGGCTGCCCACAGGAGGCCGTGTGGCTGCCATTGTGCAGGCTGGCTAGCCTGCACTGGTGCCTGGGCAGCTCCCGGAGGATCCAGGGCCAGCCCAGGAAAGAATGGCATTTCACCTTTGTGCGGAGTCTCTCACCGGGCCCAGGCCAAGGAGGCAGGAATGCCAGGCAGGTCAGCCCGGAGGGAAGACACGCCCCTCCAAGCCCAGCCAGGGATTCCCCACGACAGAGAGGCCACTGCCCTGCCGCGACCCATCATGCAGCGATCCTAAATCCTCCCATGAGGCCGGTAATCTTCCTAAGCTGAGGGGTTGGTTCAGCCGGCAGGCTCTTCCGATTCCTGCAGCTCCCCAGGGCCTCGGTTTCTAGGAAAGGGTGCGCCTGCTGCAGAATCTCTGGGCACCTCCAGGGGAGCTCCCATCCAGCAGGCAGGAGGGAGTGGAGCTGGCGCCCGGGCTCCCTGGAAGTGGGGAGGGCACCGGACGGATTACATCTGGGGACAGCAGGACCGGGGAGGTGAGAACTGCCCGGCAGGGGTTTCCAGACTTGGCAGCTGGGGCTTCAAGCTGGCCACTCTGGAACTCCTGGGACAGACAGCTAGCCTCAAACTATGTCCCAAACTTGGGAACTGGGGCAGGCTGCTGCTGGGACAGGGAGCGCTGGGGCGGCGCGTGGGAACAGGAGGGGCGTTTGGGAGGTAGGCGAATCCGCGCAACAGGGGCGCAGGTGGGGCGCGGGAACGCCATTACCGAAACCCACTTCGGCGACTACCGTTCCCCGATACCCTGGCGCCAGGCTGAAACCGGGGAAAAACCGATCAGACTCCGATTTCCGTCCATCCAGCAATCTTCACTGGTGCTGGGAAGGCAAAGCTGGAACCCGGCGGGCGTGCGGGACGCCTGGCGGTGCAAACCAAAGATCACTTCCGCCTACCGAACATCTTCTCCGACTCAAGGAGATTTGCCCGGTGCCGGACGGAAAACGTGACTTTCTGGACTTTTGCGGCTCGATCTGATTCAATGTATCCCTACCTCAAAGTGCTGATTCCCTAAGGCGCTGACGCCGAACCGTTTGTGTCGAAGCCAGAATATGAAGCTGGCATTGGTGGCTCCCGAATTAATCTCTGGATGGCTGATGCTGGCAAAATGAAGATCCATAACCGGGAGTTCCGGCTTCGGTATATGGGTGGAAACTGAGAACACTGGCAGTTTGTCGCGGCTGACTGGAACTGACGACGCAGATCTGGCAGGCGCGTTTTCACTTTCCGGTTGAACTGAACTCTCGCTCAGTAACTGGAACCTACAGTCGCCAACCATAATCACCAGCCAATTTCGCTTGCGCGGGGCAGGGATTTTCGGCGCTCTCGGAAACTCAACTCTCGAGGTGAATTACCTATCGAAACTCAGGAGACATAGGTTGCAGTTGCACAACCAAACAGCTGAGAAAAACAGGGCGTTAATTATTCTCGTTGCCGGGCAACTGGCGCGTTAATGCCTGGCTGAGGTTGCGAACAACGTAGTGGTGCGTCGTCTCTTTCTAATTAGAATTATCTTCTTCACCCAGGCTTGGGTGGGAGCGGGCAGGTCGGCGGCTTTCCGCTCACTGGGACTTTGGTGGTTATATTTCTCTCAAACGCCACAGGGCGGCGTTGCCGTGGGCTTATTTTACCACCGGTGCGGCAGCACGGGAACAGGTTTCCTGTTGTTGGGATGCGGGCGTTCAGGGCTTTGATTGAACTGATCCCCGCTTTGAACGCCAGGAACGGCTTTGGGGTTTGCGAAGCGAGCAGGGCTGCGCGTGCGACTCACCATCCGTATCGAAAGAATAATTAAACCTATTGATGGCTCACCAATCCGGGAACTGGATGGCGGATGGCTGATGTTCAGTTCGGAGTTCGAGCAAACCTGCAAACATCGGCATGATGAAAAGAACAATCTCTGGAACATTCAATGCCGACTGGGCTCGGCGACCAATTCGGCCGCTGCGCTGATCGCACCTCCATCGTTTGGATGGTCACCTCTCTCCGGATACTTCAATGAAATCGCCAACAACCTTTTTTCTTTGGCAGGAGCGAGAGAACAGGACTTTCCGGCGGGCAGGTGCGGCAAACTGGGCTCAGGTGATCTCAAAACCTCAGGGCTGCTGGGGATGCATGAGCACGCTGATAGAGACTGAACACCATTCGCTATCGCGGTGACTCAGGCTTTCGTCTGGATACGGGCATGCAGGATCGCCCATTTCAGAACACCAACCGTTATGCTCAGTGAAACGATCTCTCATCTTTGCTGGTGGAGATTTCGGCGCCTATTTTGCTCAATATCGGTCATTACCCATCCATAACCTCCGTTCGGATCGTTCATCCATCAATGTGATTTGGAATGAAATTTCCGCCTGGCATGGGAACGGGGGTTTCATATTTGTCTCAGACTCAACCTCAGGTCTCTGCAGGCCTCTGCTGGGGCCAGGTGCATTTGTGCCATTTATTAATCAGGTGTTGCAGCCACTTTATATTCTCAGGGTCAGGGCAGAAGAGCAAATTCTCTTTTTCCAGGCCTCCCTTCCTGCAGTGAGAGCTCATTCCTCCCAAACTTCAGATACTACTTCCATTTTACAAACTAAATTTGGGCAGTTTCATTTTCACCCTTCACCCCTCCCAGGTTTGGAACAGTTCTCATTCACATTCTGAGGCACACAGTGAATCTCACCACACTGGGGAGGCTGGGGCATCTCCCTGGTCAGCATTCTGGGCCGTCCACTAGGCTCTAGGGTGCAGGACGACGGAAAGCAGGTGCCTGGAGCTGGAGAACTTCTCATCGGGCTAAAGGTAACCTAACCTGTTCGCTGTTCTGTCTAAGACTACCGGGCAACAGAAACAAGTCGATCTGGAAACCAAATATAACCTCGAACTCTTTCCTGATACAAAAGCTCAATCCTCCTCTTTTTCCTTTGAAACCGCTGAATTCTGGGAATTGCGGCACTGGGTTTAAGGACGGACTACCGAAAAATTATGGTGGCTGGGGTGGTTTCTGATGAAACCACCTATTCCACGACTCGTTTGTTTTTTTTTCGGCAGAACCAGGGGTTTCTCCGTTTTACGGTCAAAACCTTCTTCCACCGGGCTTCGACGCTGGTGTTGACAATCCGACTGTTTTCCACGGACTTCTGGGTTGCGGGTGCTGGTGCCGACGGCAAATAGAAAGATGGGCTAAACCCGCGGTGACCCGTCTCCCGTTCACCGGTCGGGAATAACGCCACGTTTGGGGACTCGGTGCGGCTGCGCGGCCTGGGCGTTCCCGCCAACGCGCGGGCGGAATGACATCTTATTTCTGGCGAAACTGGAACGAAGGCGACGGGACGACCGCTGCCGAACCGGTTACGTTCCACTTCTCGCTTTCACCAGTGGCGGAACGCAGTGAACGCGTACCACAATTTTGCGGAGCAGGGCCGATTTTCCGGCGGCGGTGCTGCGGCTTCGATCAGAATCCGCCGTCTGACTCGACCTATTGGTGGGACGCGGCGCGCAGCGCTGCAATATCAGAAGAGCGATCAACTACCGCCAGTAGCCATACCGCCATGGTCTGGGCTTCCAGGAACCAGCAAAGGCTGCAAATCAACCAATTCAGAGTTCGAGCAACCTGGAGCGGCGTGGGCGGAAGCGTTCTCTCGCTTTGGTGGAATTTCCTTCTGACGTTCGCGGAAACGCCAAAAGCAGGCACGGACGCTACCGTTGACGGGGCGGGTTGGCGCGTTGCGCGGCAATAGGTGAAGATGGGTTCTCAACTGCTGGTCCAGCTAGCCTGGAACTCCTCTACCCTCAGGTGATCCTCTGGGGCTCCAGATGCTGCCTGAGTATGCAAAGCGATGAACCACTTCGCGCTTTATTAATCAGAATGATCCCCATTAGCCTGGCAAGGTGATCGCTGTAATCAGGATATGGACCAATGGCTCGGAGGATCCACCGACTGAATTTACCGAAGCAGGCGAACGCTTATAGTGAAACCGGTCTCTCTCATGTCTCTGTCTTTTTACTTTAGGGCTGAATTTTGCTCTTGTTGCCCAGGCTGGAATGCAGTGGCCCAGTCTCCAGCCCGTCTGGCGTCTACCTCCCCTAGTTAGGATGGTTCTCCTCAAAGCGTCCAGGTAGCTGTGATTTGCAGATGTGAGTCATAGTGCAAAGCTAATTTTTTTTTTTTTTTTTGGGTAGAGATGGGGTTTCTCCATGTTTGTCTGGATGACGCAGGGCTCCGAGCCTCTGGTGATCCACCCTGCCTGGGCCTCCCGAGGAAAGGGTGCTGGGAATGCAGGTGTGAGCCACCGTGCCTGGCCCAATTTATTAATCAGAAAGCAATAGGTGGCCTGGGTGGCTCACACGCCCAGCTCTCAGGATCTTAGGCTGACCCACGTGGAGGATCACGGAACAGGAGTTCCAGGCAGCCTGGGCAACATGGTGAAACCAGTCACTATCTCTCTCTGATTTTTTTAGGGCTGAATTTTGCTCTTGTTTCCCAGGCTGGAAGGCAGGTGGCACGGTTTGGAAGGCCTGCATTATCTCAACCTCCCAGGTTTGGGTGGTTCTCCTGCCTCAGCCTCCCGAATGGCTGGGATTGCAGGTGTGAGTCATAATGCAAAGCTAATTTTTTTTTTTTTTTTTTTTGGGGGGTGGTAGAGATGGGATTTCTCCATATTGGTCTGGATGACCTGGAGCTTCCCACCTCCGGTGATCCGGCCTCCTGATCCTCTGGGGTGCTGGGATTGCAGGCATGAGCCACCGTGCCAGGAACAGTTTATTAATACGAAGAGAATAGAGTGGCCTGGAATGTTGGCTCACGCTTCCTGTAGTCCCAGAGACCTTGGACTTGCTGAGCACGGTGGATTACTGCATAGGAGTGTATCAAGCTGGCATTGTGAGTAACATGGTGAAACCAGTCACTATCTCTCTCTGATTTTTTTTTTTTTCCTTAGGCAGAATTTGTGGTCTCGCCCACTGTGGCCTCCACCTCCCGGGTTTGGGTGGTTCTGCTGCCTTAAGGCCCTGAGTGCTGGGATTGCAGGTGTGAGTCATAATGCCCTGCTAATTTTTTTTTTTTTTTGGGTAGAGATGGGGTTTCTCCATGTTTGTCTGGATGGCCTGGAGCTCCCCACCTCTGGTGATCTGCCCACCCAGGGCCTCCCCGGGTGCTGCTGGGATTAGAAAAGTGAACCACCCTGCCCGGCACAGTTTATTAATCAGAAAGCAATAGATTGGCCTGGCATGGTGGGTCACGCTTGTAATCTCAGAATGTGGGACGGCCATGCTCGGGGGGTCACCGGAGCCTAGGATTTCCAGACTGGCCTGGGCGACATGGTGAAACCAGTCACTATCTCTCTCTGATTTTTTTTTAGGGCTGAATTTTGCTCTTGTTTCCCAGGCTGGAGCTGTGCGGCAACAGCCTGAGTCCACTGGCCTCCACATCCCGGGTTTGGGTGGTTCTCCTGCCTCAGCCTCCCGAATGGCTGGGATTGCAGGTGTGAGTCATAATGCCCTGCTAATTTTTGTGTGTGTGTGTGTGTGTGTGTGTGTGTAGAGACGGGGTTTCTGCAGGTTGTTCCAGCTGGCCTGGAGCTCCCGAACTTGGGGCATCCGTCTGCCTAGGCCTCTAGCGGTGCTGGGATTGCAGGCATGAGCCACTGTACCCAGCCCAATTTGGTAATCAGAATGGAAAACATCAGCCTGTTATGGTGGCTCACGTCAGAAGTCTCAGGACCTTGACCTGCAAAGCTGGGATCTTGAGCCCAGGGAGGGCAGAGGCCTGGGCAACATGGTGAAACCAGTCACTATCTCTCTCTGATTTTTTTAGGGCTGAATTTTGCTCTTGTTGCCCTGGCTGGAATGCAGTGGTCGCTTACCCGCCGTACTCCACCTCCCAGATTTGGGTGGTTCTCCTGCCTCAGCCTCCCATGGAGCCATGCAGCCAGGCGTGAGCCATAACGTGCGGCTAATTTTTTTTTTTTTCCTGCATAGTGACGGGGTTTCTCCACGTTGGTCCGGGTGGCCTGGACCTCCAAACACTGGGTGATACCCAGCCGCGCCCTGGGCTGCTGGGATTTCAGGTGTGAGCCACCGTGCCTGGCCCAATTTATTAATCAGAAAGCAATAGATTGGCCTGGTGTGGTGGTTGACGCCAGGCCGTCCCAGGACCTTGGACGGCTGAGCCAGCGGATCACCTCAACCTGAGACCTCCTGACTGGCCTGGGCAACATGGTGAAACCAGTCACTATCTCTCTCTGATTTTTTTAGGGCTGAATTTTGCTCTTGTTGCCCTGGCTGGAATGCAGTGATGCATTCTCGGCCTGCTGTGGCCTCCACCTCCCGGGTTTGGGTGGTTCTGCTGCCCAGCGCCCCTGAGTGCTGGGATTGCAGGTGTGAGTCATAATGCCCTGCTAATTTTTTTTTTTTTTTTTTTGGGTAGAGATGGGGTTTCTCCATGTTTGTCTGGATGGCCTGGAGCTCCCCGGCCTCTGGTGATCTGCCCACCAGGGGCCTCCCTGGTGCTGGGATTGCAGGTGTGAACCACCCTGCCCTGCACAGTTTATTAATCAGAAAGCAATAGATTGGCCTGGCATGGTGGGTCACGCTTGCACCAGAATGTGTGGACGGCCATGCTCGGGGGGTCACCGGAGCCTAGGATTTCCAGACTGGCCTGGGCGACATGGTGAAACCAGTCACTATCTCTCTCTGATTTTTTTTTAGGGCTGAATTTTGCTCTTGTTTCCCAGGCTGGAAGGTAGTGGCACGGTTTCATCCCGCCGTGGCCTCCACCTCCCGGGTTTGGGTGGTTCTCCTGCCTCAGCCTCCCGAATGCCTGGGATTGCAGGTGTGAGTCATAATGCCCTGCTAATTTGTGTGTGTGTGTGTGGTGTGTGTTGCTCCAGCTGGCCTGGAGCTCCCGAACTTGGGGCATCCGCCTGCTCAGGCCTCTGAAGGTGTTGGGATTGCAGGCATGAGCCACTGTACCTAGTGCCCAATTCTGGTAATCAGAATGGAAAACATCAGCCTGTTATGCAGTGTAGTCTCAGGACCTTGATCTGCAAAAGCGCTGGTCTTGTTTTCCAGAGTGCAGAGTGGCTCCGGGGCAAAATGCCGGTGAAACCGGGGCAAGCTCCTCTCTCTCTCTCTCTGTTTTATTTTAGGGCTGAATTTTGCTCTTGTTGCCCTGGCTGGAATGCAGTGATGCATTCTCGGCCTGCCGTGGCCTCCGCCTCCCAGGTTTGGGTGGTTCTCCTGCCTCAGCCTCCCATGTGGCTGCGATTGCAGGTGTGAGCCATAACGTGCGGCTAATTTTTTTTTTTTTTTCCTGCATAGTGACGGGGTTTCTCCACGTTGGTCTGGGTGCCCTGGACCTCCAAACATCGGGTGATACCCCAGCCTAAGGCCTCCTGGGCTGCTGGGATTTCAGGTGTGAGCCACTGCCCCAGGCCCAATGTATTAATCAGAAAGAAATAGATTGGCCTGGTGTGGTGGTTGACGCTTGTAGTCCCAGGACCTTGGACGGCTGAGCGCAGTGGATCACTGGAACCTGAGACCTCCCGACTGGCCTGGGCAACATGGTGAAACTGGTTTCTCTCTCTCTTTTTTTTTTCTTAGGGCGGAATTTTGCTTTTTTTGTCGAGGCTGGAATGCACTGATGCAGTCTTGGCCTGCTGTGGCCTCCGCCTCCCGGGTTTGGGTGGTTCTCCTGCCTCAGACTCCCAAATGGCTGGGATTGCAGGTGTGAGTCATAATGCCCTGCTAA
Organism: Hoolock leuconedys; assembly: GCA_023748175.1. Classification (NCBI taxonomy): domain Eukaryota; kingdom Metazoa; phylum Chordata; class Mammalia; order Primates; family Hylobatidae; genus Hoolock; species Hoolock leuconedys. The sequence goes on along the minus strand of JAKGGE010002446.1, from coordinate 71,413 downwards.
TTTTTTTTTTTTTTTTTTTGGGTAGAGATGGGGTTTCTCCATGTTTGTCTGGATGGCCTGGAGCTCCCGACCCTCTGGTGATCTGCCCACCGTGAGCCACCGGGGTGCTAGAATTGCAGGGGTGAGCCACCGCGCCTGGCCCACTTTATTAATCAGAAAGCAATAGATTGTCCTGGCATGGTGGCTCACGCTTGTAATCTCAGAATGTGGGACGGCCATGCTCGGGGGGTCACCGGAGCCTAGGATTTCCAGACTGGCCTGGGCGACATGGTGAAACCAGTCACTATCTCTCTCTGATTTTTTTTTAGGGCTGAATTTTGCTCTTGTTGCCCAGGCTGGAATGCAGTGGTGCGGTCTCGGCCTGCCGTGGCCTCCACCTCCCGGGTTTGGGTGGTTCTCCTTCCTCAGCCTCCCGAGTGGCTGGGATTGCAGGTGTGAGCCGTAATGCCCTGCTAATTTGTGTGTGTGTGTGTGTGTGTGTGTGTGTAGAGACGGGGTTTCTGCAGGTTGTTCCAGCTGGCCTGGAGGCTCTCGAACTTGGCGCATCCGTCTGCCCTGAGGCCTCTAGCGGTGCTGGGATTGCAGGCATGAGCCACTGTACCCAGCCCAATTTGGTAATCAGAATGGAAAACATCAGCCTGTTATGGTGGCTCACGCTCGTAGTCTCAGGACCTTGGACGGCAAAGCGCGGGGGATTCCTTGAGCCTAGGAGTGGCAGAGTGGCCTGGGCAACATGGTGAAACCGGTGTCTCTCTCTCTCTCTCTGTTTTTTATTTTAGGGCGGAATTTCACTCTTGTTGCCCTGGCTGGAATGCAGTGGCTCGCTTTTGGCCCGCCGTGGCCTCCACCTCCCAGGTTTGGGTGGTTCTCCTGCCTCAGCCTCCCATGGAGCTGCGATTGCAGGTGTGAGCCATAACGTGCGGCTAATTTTTTTTTTTTTCCTGCATAGTGACGGGGTTTCTCCACGTTGGTCGGGTGCCTGGACCTCCAAACATCGGGTGATACCCCAGCCTAGGCCTCCTGGGCTGCTGGGATTTCAGGTGTGAGCCACTGCCCCAGGCCCAATGTATTAATCAGAAAGAAATAGATTGGCCTGGTGTGGTGGTTGGCAGCATAGTCCCAGGACAGCGCAGTGAATCACTGGAGACCTGAATCTCTGACTGGCCCCTGGGCAACATGGTGAAACCGGTGTCTCTCTCTCTCTTTTTTTTTTTTTCTTAGGGTGTAATTTCACTTTTTTTGTCAAGGCTGGAATGCAGTGATGCATTCTCGGCCTGCTGTGGCCTCCACCTCCCGGGTTTGGGTGGTTCTCCTGCCTCAGACTCCCAAATGGCTGGGATTGCAGTTGTGAGTCATAATGCCCTGCTAATTTGTGTGTGTGTGTGTGTGTGTGTGTGTGTGTGTGTGTGTGTGTGTGTGTGTAGAGACGGGTTTCTGCAGGTCGCCCGTCACCTGAGCCCTGACCTCAGGGCATCCATCTGCCTAGGCTCTCAAGCGGTGCTGGGATTGCAGGTGTGAGCCACCACACCTGGCCCAATTTGGTAATCAGAATGGAAAAACTTTGGCCTGTTATGGTGGCTCACACTCGTAGTCTCAGGACCTTGGACGGCTGAGTGCAGGGGATGCCTTGAGCTTAGGAGTGGCAGACTGGCCTGAGCAACATGGTGAAACCGGTGTCTCTCTCTCTCTCTTTTTTTTTTTTTTAAGGGCGGAATTTCACTCTTGTTGCCCTGGCTGGAATTCAGTGGCGCAGTCTCGGCCTGCCATGGCCTCTGCCTCCCTAGTTTGGATGGTTTTCCTCCGTAAGCCACCCCAGTGGCTGGGATTGAAGGTTTGAGCTGTAATGCCCAGCTAATTTTTATTTTCTTTTGGGTAGTGACGGGGTTTCTCTGTGTTGGTCCAGCTGGCCTGGAGCTCCCGACATCTGGTGATCTGCCCGCCTGGGCCTCCCATGGTTCTGGGATTGCAGGTGTGAGCCACCATGCCAGGCCAGTTGATTAATCAGAAAGGAATAGATCAGCCTGGCGTGGTGGCTCACACTTGTGGTCTCAGGATCATGGGCGATCTGAGCACTGGGAAACACTGGAGCCTAGGGAGTTCCAGACTGGCCTGAGCAACATGGTGAAACCGGTCTCTCTCTCTCTTTTGGTGTTCCATTCCAGTATTTGGTCTCAGCCACAATTTACGCCTCCACCTCACGGGTTTGGGTGGTTCTCCTTCCTCAGCCTCCCGAGTGCCTGGGATTGCAGACGTGAGCCATAATGCCTGGCTAATTTGTGTGTGTGTGTGTATAGAGACGGGGTTTCTCCGTGTTGGTCACAGCAGGCCTGGGAACCTTGGGTGATCCGCCCTACCAGGCCTCCCTCGCCCTTAGGATTGCAGGCATGAGCCACCATGCCAGGCCAGTTGATTAATCAGAAAGGAATAAATCAGCCTGGCGCGGTGGCTCACACTTGTAGTCCCAGGACCTTGGACGGCCAAGCCCGGTGGATCACTGGAGCCTAGGAGTTCCAGACTGGCCTGAGCAACATGGTGAAACCGGTCTCTCTCTCTCTTTTTTTTTTTTTCTTTTTTTTTCTTAGGGCGGAATTTCACTATTGTTGCCCAGGCTGGAATGCAGTGTTGCGGTCTCGGCCTGCCGTGGCCTCCACCTTCCGGGTTTGGGTGGTTCTCCTTCCTCAGCCTCCCGAGTGCCTGGGATTGCAGGTGTGAGCAATAATGCCAGGCTAACTTTTTTTTGGGGCCGGGGGTAGTTTCGGGGTTTCTCCATGTTTGTCCGGCTGGCCTGGAGCTCCTGACCTCAGATGATCCACCCGCCTAGGCCTCCTGGGGTGCTGGGATTGCAGGCGGGAGCCAACACACCTGGCCCAATTTGGTAATCAGAATGGAATACATCGGCCTGGCATGGTGGCTCATGCTTGTAGTCTCAGGAATTTGGAAGGCCCATTGCGGACCATCCCTTGAGCCTAGGAGTTCCAGACTGGCCTGGGCAACATGTTGAAACCGGTCTCTCTCTCTCTCTCCCTTTTTTTTTTTAGGTAGGAATTTCACTCTGGTTGCCCAGGCTGGAATGCAGTGGCACGGTCTCGGCCCACTGAGGCCGCCGCATCCTGCGTTTGGGTGGTTCTCCTCCCTCAGCCTCCCGAGTGGCTTGGTTTGCAGGTATGAGATATAATGCCCGTCTAATTTTTTGTTTTTGTTTTTGTCTTTGGTTAAAGATGGAGTTTCTCAATGTTGGTCTGGCTGGCCTGGAGCTCCCAACCTCGGGTGATCCTCTGCCTAGGCCTCCTAGGGTGCTGGGATTGCAGGCGTGAGCCTCCGCGCCTGGTCCAATTTATTAATCAGAAAGGAATAGATCGGCCTGGCGTGGTGGCTCACGCTTGTAGTCCCAGGACCTTGGACGGCCGAGCATGGTGGATCACTGGAGCCTAGGAGTACCAGACTGGCCTGGGCAACATGGTGAAACCGGTCTCTCTCTCTCTTTTTTTTTTTTAGGGTGGAATTTCGCTCTTGTTGCCCAGGCGGAGTGAAGTGACGCGGTCTCGGCCCGCTGTGGCCTCCACTCCTGGGTTTGGGTGGTTCTGCTGCCTCAGCATCCCGAGTGGCTAGGATTGTAGTTGGGTGCCATAATGCCCTGCTAATTTTTTTTTTTTTTTTTCTTGGCTAGAGATGGGTTTTCTCCATTTTGTTCCGGCTGGCCTGGATCTCCCAACCTTGGTGATCCATCTGCCTAGGCCTCTCAATGTGATGGGATTGCAGGCGTGAGCCACCACACCCAGCCCAGTTTGGTAATCAGAATGGAAAATATCGGCCTGGCGTGGTGGCTCACGCTTGTATTCTCAGGACCTTGGACGGCCGAGCATGCGGGATCCCTTGAGCCCAGGAGTTCCAGACTGTCCTGGGCAACATGGTGAAACTGGTCTCTCTCTCTCTCTCTCTCTTTTTTTTTTAGGGTCGGAATTTCGCTCTTGTTGCCCAGGCTGGAATGCAGTGGTGCAGTCTCGGCCCGGCTTTGGCTACTCCATGCCTCCCGGATTTGGGTGGTTCTCCTCCCTCAGCCTCCTGAGTGGCTGGGATTGCAGGTGTGAGCCATAGTGCCGTGCTAATTTTTTTTTTTGCGTGGGGGTACAGTCGGGGTTTCTCCATGTTGGTCTGGCTGGCCTGGAGCTCCTGACCTGGCATGGGATTCCCACCCAGGCTCCCCTCCACCAGTGCCAGGATTGTGTGGTGGCGGAGCTCACCCCAGCTACTCCGGGGTCCACTTTATTATCAGAAAGGAATAGAAGGGCAGTTCATCCCAGCTCTGCCAGCCATGCTCAGGACCTCGGACAGCCCGGCCTTGGTGATCATTCAGCCCTGGAGTTCCAGACTGGCCTGGGTAACATGGTGAAACCGGTCTCTCTCTCTCTCTCTTATATTTTTTTTAGGGTGGAATTTTGCTCTTGTTGCCCAGGCTGGAATGCAGTGGTGCAGTCTCAGCCTGCGCCCTCAAAGTCATGGGTTTTGGGTGGTTCTCCTTCCTCAGCCTCCCGTGTGGCTGTGTTTGCAAGTAGGAGCAATACTGCCCTGCACATTTTTTTTTTTTTGGGGGGGTAGAGATGGGGTTTCTCCATGTTGGTCTGGCTGGCCTGGAGCTCCCGACATCTGGTGATCTGCCGCCCTAGGCCTCCGGGGTGCTGGGATTGCAGGTGTGAGCCACCGTGTCCGACCCACTTTATTAATCAGAAAGGAATAGATCGGCCTGGCATGGTGGCTCACGCTTGTGACCCCAAGACTTGGGACAGCCGAGCACTGTAGATCATTTGAACCTAAGAGTTCCAGACTGGCCTGGGCAACATGGTGAAAGCGGTCTCTCTCTCTCTGTCTTGTTTTTTTTTTAGGGTGGAATTTCGCTCTTTTTGCCCAGGCTGGAATGCAGTGATAAAGTCTCGGCCCCCCATCGCCTCTGCCTCCCAGGTTTGGGTGGTTCTCCTTCCTCAGCATCCCGAGTGTCTGCAAATGGAGTTGTGTGCCATAATGCCTGACTAATATTTTTTTCTTCTTTTTTTATCTTTTTTTGGGTAGAGATGGGGTTTCTCCATGTTGGTCTGGCTGGCCTGGAGCTCCTGACCTCGGGTGATCCTCCGCCTAGGCCTCCAGGGCTGCTGGGATTGCAGGTGTGAGCCACCGTGCCTGACCCACTTTATTAATCACAATGGAATACATTGGCCTGGCATGGTGGCTCACGCTTGTAGTCTCAGGACGTTGGACGTGCAAGCTTGGAGGATCCCTTGCAGCTAGGAATTGCAAACAGGCTTGGGCAACATGGTGAAACCGGTCTCTCTCTCTCTGTGTCTCTGTCTTTTTTACTTTAGGGCAGAATTTCACTCTTGTCGCCCTGGCTGGAATGCAGTGGCCCAGTCTCAGCCCGTCATGGCCTCTGCCTCCCTTGTTTGGATGTTTCTCTTCCCTAAGCGTCCCGAGTGGCTCTGAGTGCAAATGTGAGCCATAAGGCAAAGCTAATTTTTTTTTTTTTTTTTTTTTGTGTAGAGATGGGGTTTCTCCATGTTTGTCTGGATGGCCTGGAACTCCCGACCTCTGGTGATGCACACTCCTAGGCCTCCCGGGGTGCTGGGAATGCAGGTGTGAGCCACCGTGCCTGACCCAATTTATTAATCAGAAAGCAAAAGATTGTCCTGGAATGTTGGCTCACACTTGTAGTCTCAGGATCTCGGACGGCCATGTGGGAGAGATCACCGGAGCCTAGGAGTTCCAGACTTGCCTGGGCGACCTGGTGAAACCAGTCTCTATCTCTCTCTATTTTTTTAGGGCTGAATTTTGCTCTTGTTTCCCAGGCTGGAAGGCAGTGGCATGGTTTCATCCCGCCGTGGCCTCAACCTCCCAGGTTTGGGTGGTTCTCTTCCCTAAGCCTCCTGATGTGGCTGCGATTGCAAGTTGGAGCCATAATGCCCTGCAAATTTTTTTTTTTTGGGCAGTTAGAGATGGGGTTTCTCCATATTGTTCTGGCTCAAAGGGAGCTTCCCACCTCCGGTGATCCACCCTCCTAGGCCTCTGGGGTGCTGGGATTGCAGGCATGAGCCACCGTGCCAGGCCCAATTTATTAATCAGAAGGGAATAGAGTGGCCTGGCATGTTGGTTCACACTTGTAGTCCCAGGACCTTGGACGACCGAGCACGGTGGATTACTGGAGCCTAGGAGTGCAAAACTGGCCTGAGAAACATGGTGAAACCGGTCTCTGTCTCTCTGTTTTTTTTCTTTGGGCAGATTTCGTGGTCTCGGCCTGCCATATCCTAGACCTCCTGGGTTCAGGTGGATCTGCTGCCTTCGCGTCCCAAGTGGCTGGGATTGTAGGTGGGAGCCATATTGCCTGGCTAATTTATTTTTTTTTTTTTTTGTGTAGAGATGGGGTTTCTCCATTTTGGTCCGGCTGTCCTGGAGCTCCCGACATCTGGTGATCTGTCGCCTGGGCCCCCCCAATGGTTCTGGGATTGCAGGAGTGAGCCACCGCGCCAGGCCCAATTTATTAATCAGAAAGGAATAGACTGCCCAGTGGTGGCTCACACTTGTGGTCTCAGGATCCTGGACGATCTGGCTGAGATCACTGGAGCCTAGGAGTTCCAGACTGGCCTGGGCAACATGGTGAAACCGGTCTCTCTCTCTCTCTCTCATTTTTTAGGGCTGAATTTTGCTCTTGTTCCCAGGCTGGAATGCAGTGACTTGGTTTCAGCCCGCCGAAGCCTCCACCTCGCGGGTTTGGGTGGTTCTCCTTCCTCAGCCTCCCGAGTGGCTGTGATTGCAAATAGGAACCATAATGCCCTACAAATGTTTTATCTTCTTTGCGTAGAGATGGGTTTTCTCCATGTTGGTCCAGCTCATCTGGAGATCCCAACCTCTGGTGATCTTCCCGCCTAGGCCTCATGGGTGCTGGGATTGCAGCAGTGAGCCACCGTTTATTAATCAGAAGTAATAGATGACCCTGGCGTGTTGGCTCAGCTTGTGATCAAGACTTGGGACAGCTGAGCATGGTAGATCATTGGAACCTAGGAGTTCCAGACTGGCCTGGGCAACATGGTGAAAGCGGTCTCTCTCTCTCTGTCTCCTTTTTTTTAGGGTGGTATTTCGCTCTTGTTGCCCAGGCTGGAATGCAGTGATAAAGTCTCGGCCCGCCATGGCCTCCGCCTCCCAGGTTTGGGTGGTTCTCCTTCCTCAGCCTCCGGTTGAGAATTGAGTTGTGAGCCATAATGCCTGACTAATATTTTTTTTTTTTTTTTTTTTTTTGTGTGTAGAGATGGGGTTTCTCCATGTTGGTCCGGCTGGCCTGGAGCACCTGAACTCGGGTGATCCTCCCACCTAGGCCTCCAGGGCTGCTGGGATTGCAGTGAGCCACCGCACCTGGCCCACTTTATTAATCAGAATGGAATACATTGGCCTGGCATGGTGTCTGCGGCGAAATCTCAGGCGTTGGGCCGACCAAGCTGGAGGATCCCACTAAACTAAGGAATTACCAAACAGGCTTGGGCAACATGGTGAAACCGGTCTCTCTCTCTCTGTGTCTCTGTCTTTTTTACTTTAGGGCGGAATTTGGTTCTTGATGCCCTGGCTGGAATGCAGTGGCCCAGTCTCCAGCCGTCATGGCCTCTGCCTCCCTAGTTTGGATGGTTCTCCTCCCTCAGCGTCCCGAGTGGCTGTGACTGCAGATGTGAGCCAGAATGCAAAGCTAATTATTTTTTTTTGTGTGTGTAGAGATGGGGTTTCTCCATGTTTGTCTGGATGGCCTGGAGCTCCTGACTTCTGGTGATGCACCCTCCTAGGCCTTCCGGTGTGCTGAGAATGCAGGTGTGAGCCATCGGTCCATCAAGTATGCCGGCGCAGACAGCAGCGGCTCCTAAGAAGGCCCACAGGCAGTGAGGCTCCAGCCCTTCTTGCCTGCCGCTGAGCCCTGGGACAGCCCGCTTTCGAACTCCGAGGGGCCCCAACGCACTGATGCCCCCGGGGCATTCTGGTGCTGGTGGGGGTGGGGGTATTGGGTGAGGTGGGGTTGTGGGGCGTGGGAAGAAGTCGGGCCGGAGGAGGCCAGAGAGACGCAGCAGAAAAGGGAGAATGGGAAGGGGTAAGGAGGTTGGGTTTCGGGCAGGGGCTGTCTCTGGGCCTCTCCAGTGATCCCACGTGAACTGGAAGCCGCTCCCTGGGTTCCCACGCGTCTGCAGCAGGGAGAAATCAGCCTGGAATGGTGGAGTGGACTGTGGAACTGAACCTCCATGTGGGTCTTGGGTTTTACAGGCCCCCTCTCATGAGAACACCCAATGCTGCCAGTGGTGTGCATGGCTACTCATGTTATTCTCACTGGCAGGTGTGTGGCTCCCTGTCCGAGAACCAAATGAAACTAGGAACAAGATACATCCCGGCGTGATGGCAGCGATGGTTTCCCACGTGTCTGGCAATAGTAGAGGGAGCCTGTGGTGTGGCCGGTTTTGGAGGGAGGCGAAGAGAGTATGCTGCCCTTCCTCCATTCCCCCTGAATGTTTCGAGTGCAGGGGACTCGGGAAGCAGCGTCAACATGGTCAGCCTCTCGGGGTGAAGTTGGGGCGAGGAAGCGTCAGCTACCAGCCCCTGCAGAGGGCGAGGTACATGGGGTTGAAAAGCCAAGAGCTTCAGTCCTCCTGGAAGTGTGTAGCTCTCTGTGGTGGGTGGTGGGCGCAATGACCTAAGCGCTCCATGGGCACTCAGCCTGGGGATGTGTCCGGTAAACCAGGTGAATGCCGGCAGCAAAGTCCCCTTCGCCTATGTCTTGAGAGCACTTGCTTCCATGGGCGGCAAACGAGGCAATGGAGTGCCGCTGGCCACCCAGCCTCAGCCAGCGCCCGGTGCCCGGCTCCGGGCCGGCGGGGCTGCTGTTGCTACAGGAGTCCGGAGATCGCTTTTTCTCCCAGCCTCCCTCCCTCGGTCCCTTGCTCCCTCCCGCCCGCCCTCTGTCCCTGTGTCCCTCTGTCTTTCCCTCCGTTCCTCTCTCCACCTGTGCCTGCCTTCCTCCTGCCTGGAGCAGCAGCTCCTGTGTACCCGAGGGGTCTCTTGGTCTCGTGCAGCCTGGGCACTCCATGACAGCTCCAGAGCTACGGCTGGGTTAGCTCTGAGTGGGCTTGGAAAGAAGCGAGCCCGAGAGGACAGAGCCCTGGAGCCTACCAGACCCCAGTGTTTAGGATGGGGAGTTCACCCAGCCAGGAATGACACTACTGCCGTGGGGGTAGCCGGTGGTCAGGCAGAGTGCCCAGGGGGTGGTGGAAAGGCAAGAGAGCTCTGCGAGCTGCTCCCACAAGAGGCCAGGTGGCTGCTGCCCGACCAGCAGCGTCATGTGATTGTTAGCCGCCTGCTGGTACCTGGGCCTTCTCCGGGATCCCCAGGACTCCCAGGAAAGAATGGCAGTCCTCCTTTGTGTGAAGTCTATCACCGGGCCCAGTCCTAGGAGGCAAGAATGTCAGGCTGGTCAGCCCGCAGGGAAGACACGCCCTCCATGCCCCAGGACACATGAGAAGCCACCGCCCTGCTGCAACCCCGTCCCCAGCCCGCTTCCTAAAGGTCCTCCAGCAGAGGCCGGTATTAACTTCCTCGCTGAGGGGTGGTTCCAGCCCGGCAGGCTCTTCTGATTCCTGCAGTCCCTCGGGCCCCTCGGGTTTCTAGGAAGGGTGCCGCTGCAGAAATCCTGCGACGCCAGGAGCTCATCCAGCAGTCGAGGTGAGTGGAGAGCGCCCGGGCTCCTGGGGGTTGTGGACAGTGTCGGCCTCCGGACGGCTTGCATTTGCTCATGCGGCATGGAGCCCTCCAGGCGTGGAAGCAGGGGAGGTGGGAGCCTGACTTTGGGTTCCCACGCCGCCCAGCGACCTGGTCCTGGCTGCTTCCACACCCCGGACCTGCCCTGGGACGTGGGTGGTGCTGCATGGCCTGTGGCCCAGCTTGAGTGGGTCCTGGCTGTCCCGCCCACGCCCAGGAGCCCGGCTGGCCGTCACTTTTCTGAGTCGGTGCAGACGCATTTTGGTCGAGGGTTCGGAGCCACAGTCTCTGGGTTTGGGAGGGCCTTCGGGAGGGAACAGGGTGGCGTAAGGCAAAATCCCGCCTGCGGGAATACCGACCAGGAGAATTTGACACCAGCGGGGGCAGCGTTACCAGGGGATGCCTGCATCGCGGAACCCACCACCACAGTCCAGGTGCCTAGCACTGGTTCTAGAAGCAAAAGCGTCCTGGACTCGGGAGGAGGCCGTCAATCTGGCAAGTCCCTTCCCTGGTAGCGATACTTACTAAAGTGATGCCTCAAAGGCTTCCCGAACGCTTAGAGCCGTCTGGGATGGGGTAGCGGAGGTTAGCTTTTGCCTGCCTTCTTGGGACACGTCTCCCCAGCCAGGCGGAGGTGCTCGGCTGCCGGCGGCGGCCTCAGTGCTGACTAGGTCTGGACCTTGGGCTCCGGGCATGATGGCCTGGGCCAGCCTTTCTCTGGTGGCTACGCTCCAGGCCGGGTTCCGCCATAGGTTTGCAGGGCCTGTCTGGGGCCTGACGAGTCTCCCACCGTCTGCCCCTGGCTCAAGGGGAGGGTGCCGCTCGGCAGGCCAGGGAGAGCACCGCTGGGAGCACTGCACGGCCTGGGTACAGCTAGAAGGTTACGCAGACAGCCAGGGCTCTGCGAAGGCCCACAGGCAGGGAGGCTCCACCCCTTCTTGCCTGCCGCTGAGCCCTGGGTCAGCCTGCCCTCGGCCTCCGAGGGGCCCCAGCGCACTGATGCCCCTGGGGCACAGTGGTGCTGGTGGGGGTGGGGGCGTTGGGTGAGGTGGGGTTGGGGGCGTGGGAGGGGTGGGGCTGGTGGCCAGAGAGCCTTATGAGGAGAGGAGGGGTGAGGGTGCTGGGTTTGCAGGCGGGGAGACTGCCTCTCCGAGACCTCTCCAGGGATCCCGTGTGAACTGGAAGCCGCTCCCTGGGTTCCCACGCGTCTTCAGCAGGGAGAAACCAGCCTGGAAGGGTGGAGTGGAGTGTGGAACTGAACCTCCGTGTGGGTCTTGAGTTTTACAGGCCCCCTCTCCGCGAAGACACCTGATGCCTGTGGGTGTCGCCATTGCCGTGACAGTCTCACACCCGCAGGTGTGTGGCTCCCGTCGAAGACCAGAGCGAAACCCCAGAGACAAGATATATCCCGACGTGATGGCTTGACGACGGTTTCCCGTGTCCCGCAATGTGGGGAGTCTGCGGTGTGGCAGGTTTGGAGGGAGGGCGAAGAGAGGATGCTGCTCTTCCTCCCTTCCCTGGATGTTTCTGGGTGCCAAAATGCTCCGGAAGGAAACCGTCAACATGGTCAGCCTCGCTGGGTGGGGGTGGGGCCGGAGAGACCTGAGCTACCGGCCCTCTTGCAGAGGGCCGAGCCACGTGGAATCTGAAATCAGGCTTCAGTCCTCCTGACTGTGGCTCCTCTGTGGTCGGTGGTCGGGCTGTCGTCCTGGCTCCGATGTGAGATGGCGGGGAAATGGCGGTGCGTTAAACCACGTGGAATTGATACCCGGCATCCCGAGAGTCCCGTCTTTTGTCTTTGGGGAAACTGCCATTCCCTCCAGGCTGACAGATGATCTGAACCAGTGCCCGCCGGTAGCCCTCCCAGCCCTCAGCCATACTGGGTGCCGGTTTCCCGAGCAGCGGGCTGCAGTTTCTCCAGGAGTCCGGGGCGCTTTCTCCTGCCTTACTCCCTCGGTCCCTTGCACCCTCCTGCCCTCCCTCTATCCCTGTGTCCCTCTGTCTTTCCCGCTGTTCCTCACTGCCTCCCTGTCTCTGTCACTCAGTCCCTCCCTCCCTCCCTCCCTCCCTCCCTCCCTCCCTCCCTCCCTCCCTCCCTCCCTCCCTCCCTCCCTCCCTCCCTCCCTCCTTCCCTCCCTCCTGGATTGGTCAGCATCCTGGGTGGGCCTGGGGACTGGGGTGTGTGTACAGCCACCAGGTGCTCCACGGTGGCAGCTCCTGGGTGGCTGCAGAGGCACGTGTTGGCGAGCTACGGTGGAGCGCAGGCGCAGAGAGGCTGAGCCGAGGAGGAGTGAGGGAGGGGCCTGGGCGCTGCCGGAGCCAGCAGGTGTTTCTCGGGACGGGGGTCTCCACCCAGCCCGGGGAAGGACGCATACTGCTGGGGCAGGGGGTAGCCCGTGGGAAATGGTCAGGGGTGGGGGTCGGAAAGACAGAGCTCGTGGGGCTGCCCACAGATGCCAGGTGGCTGCCACGACCAGCATGCGGTGAAGCCATTCCCTGCTGTTGCCTGGGCGACTCGGGATCCCAGGGCGTAGCCAGGAAAAGAATGGCTGTTCTCCTTTGTGCGGAGTCTCTCACCGGGCCCAGTCCTAGGAGGCAGGAATGCCAGGCGGGTCAGCTCGGAGGGAAGACATGCCCCTCCATGCCCAGCCAGGAGTTCCCCGCAAAAGAGAGGCCACTGCCTGCGACAAGCGTCCCCAGCCAGCGTCCTAAAGCTCCTCAGCAGAGCCCGATATTCTTCCTGCAGGGGTGGTTCCAGCGGCCCGGGCTCTTCCATTCTGCAGCTCCCGGGGCCTGGGTTTCCTAGGAAAGTCGCCTGCAAGTACTGGGCAGCTGGGAACTCATCCAGCAGTCTTGAGGAGGTAGTGGGGAGACGAGCCCCGAGGCTCCTGGGGAGGCGTGGGGAGGCGAACGGAGCGGCTTGCATCTGCTCCTGCGGCGTAGCCACCTCGAGGAGTCTCTTGAGGCTTGGGAGGTGGAGCTGGCCCGACTTGGGGTTCCCACGCTGCCCCGGCGACCTGTAGCCCCTGGCCTCAGCCCCACCTCGGAATGCCTTGGGACGTGGGTGGCGCAAGCACGCCTTGGCCCTGTGGATCAGCTTGAGGGGGCCCTGGGTGTCCCACCGCGCAGGGGCCCGGTAGTCCGTCGTGCTGCAGGTCCCGGTCCCCAGGGCATTTGCTCGGGGGGTCCGGAGGGCACCGAGGCATCTGCGGGTGGGAGAGGGACCCTTCGGTAGAGCCAGGGCCAGTGAGCATCCCGCTGCCAGGGCCACCACCCGACCAGGAGCAGGGTGTGTGTCACCCACCGGGGCGTTGCAGGGGCATCGTGCGCCCGGCCTGCCACCCACTCGGCGTGCCTGGCCCACGGTTCCTGAAACCAGGCGTGAATCCTGGACTCCGAAGGGCCCGTCTCTCTGGCCAGTCGCTACCACGGTGGCGATGCGAAGGAATCCCTTCTCAAAGTCACCGAACGCTTAGCGCCATCTGGGATGGGGTGACAGAGTTCCGCTTTTCACCTGCCTTCTTGCGTCCGTCTCCCCGGCCAGGCGGAGTTTCCGCCGGTGGTGCCTCCACTGGCGACCTTTACGTTCAAAACCGGGTCTGGACCTGGGCTCCGAACGCCGATATGCTTTACAGCCGTTCTCTGATGGCGATGCCGGGTGCGGGTTCTGCTCAAAGCAGGCTGCCGGGCCTTGCTCGAGGTCCAGACAGGTCTCCCTGACGTCCTCGTCATCCCGGGCCTTCCGGGTAGGGTGCCCGTTGAAGGTGGGAGGAGAGCCATGAGGAACACCCATGCAGCATTCGGTCCATTTAGGGGCAGGCCCCTTGCTTGGCTCTTATGAAGAGCCCACAGGCAGGGGAGGCTCCACCCCTTCTTGCCTGCAGCTGAACCCTGGGTCATCCCGCTCGCCACCGAGGAGCTAAGGCCTGCTTGAGGTATGGTGGTGCTGGTGGGGGTGGGCAGGTGAGGTGGGTTGGGGTGGAGTGGGAGGTGAGACAGCCCAGGGGAACCCTGTGGCGGAGAGGGGAAGGTGAGGGGTGGGTTTGGTGTGGAGCTGTCTCTCCGGGCCTCTCCAGGGATCCCGTGGGAACAGGAAGCCGCTCCCCGGGTTCCCACGTGTCTTCAGCAGGGAGAAACCAGCCTGGAAGTGTGGAGGCGGTGGAACCTCCGTGTGGGTGCTGAGCCCCCTCTCATTTAATGCCTGTGGGTATGCGTTGACAGTCTCTGCCACCTTGAGTGTGTGGCTCCTGGTCGAGGCAAGCCGAAAACCCAGAGACAGGAATACATCCCTGGCAGGATGGCTTGAGGATTACATGTCCTGCAGCGTGGGGGAGTCTGGTGGCCGGTGGAGGAGGAGCCAAGAGAGGACTGCTCTTCCCTCATTCCCCTGGTCTTTCTGCTGGGCACCTGCAGAGCTCAAGAAACAAACCCCGTCAACATGGTCAGCCTATCGGGTTGGTGGAGGTGCCGGAGAGAGGTGAGTTACTGGCCCCCTTGCAGAGAATAGGCGGCGTGGAATCCCGAATAAGACACAAGTCCCTCCCTGAGTGTAGCTCCTCTGGTCGTTGGTCAGGGAGCTGTTAGCCCTGCGCTCCCTTTCTGTGAGCTCAACCTGGTTATGTAGTCCATCTGTCCGTGATTCTCCCTTCAGTCCCATCTTTTCCCTTCCACCATTGTCCATTTGGTCCGGCTGTGCCGGCCATCCATCCACCATTCCTTTCTCCTACTTTCCTCCCTCCACTCCCCTCCCACCCCTCCCTGTCCCTTGTCCCTGTTTCCCTCCGTTCCTCCTACCTCCCCCCTCTCTGTCGGTCCGTCCCTCCTTCCCTCCCTCCCTCCATCACACCCTCCCTGCCTTCCAAATTCTCTCCGCCCATCCTTCCGTCCCTCTAGGTCTCCAGTTGCTCTCTCCACCTGTGCTTGCCTTCCCTCCCGCCTGGAATGGTCAGCATCCCGGGTGTGCCCGGGGTCTGGGGTCTGTATACAGCCGCCAGGCTCTCCATGTTGGAAGCCCCTGGGTGGCCGCAGAGGCACAGGTTGGTGGCAGCGGTGCAGCGGAGGCATGGTGGAGAAACCTTGAGGAGAGGCCTGGGCGCTGCCGAGCCCCAGGGTTTACCGCTGGGATGGGGATTACTCAGCCCGGGGAAGGGCCTTGCCTGCGGGGCAGGGGGAGTGCTCGGTAGTCCAGGCGGGGAGGTGGGGTGGCGAAGACAGAGAGCTCTGCCAGTTCTGCACATGGTGCCCGCCAGCCTTGGCGTGCGGTGTGGCAGCCCCACCTGTTGGTACCCTGAGATCCCACCTCGGTGTCCTTGGAAAAGAATGGCAGTTCTCCTTTTGTGGAGTCTCTCACGGGCCCAGTCCTAGGAAGGCAGGAATGCCAGGGTTAGCCGGAGAACCTCCCCCTCCCGCGGAGGTTCCCCACAGACAGGCCACCGCCCTGCCGACCCGTCCCAGCCTGCGTCCTCAAAGCTTCTCAGCAGAGCCGCTGTGCTTCCACCAGCTGTGGGGTGTTTCCTTGGCGGAGCTCTCTTCAGTGCCTGCAACTCCCCGGAGCCTCGGTTTCCTAAGAAGCGGTCGCCTGCCAAGAAACTCTGGGCACGCCAGGAGCTCATCCAGCAGCAGGCCGGAAGGGAGTGGAGATGAGCGCCCGAGCTCCTGGGGTGAAGGGGAGGGTGCCCGGACGGCTTGCATCTGCTCCTGCAGCGCAGAGCCCTCCGGCAGCATGGGCTGTGGAGGTGGAGCTGCCCTGGCTTGGGGTTCCCATGCCGCCCGGCGGCCTGGACTGTCCCCAGCGCTCCACCCGCGGGTGCCTGGGACGCGTGGGTGCATAGCAAGCAGGCCAGCCCTGTGTGGCTGGCCAGGCGGGCCTGGCTCTCCCTGTGCAGGGGCCAGGCAAGCTGCCGGCTGTGGGTCCACGGTCCCCGGCATTTGCTCAAAGGGGTGGAGGTCTGAGGTGTCTCTGAGGGGTGGGAGAGGGGCCCCGCCGGGAGAACCAGGGCCGGCGTGGGCAAAATCCCACCTGCCTGAGACCCACCCGTCAGGGAGCAGGGCCTGTACTTTCTTTCCGGGGGAGCGCGTTGCGGAGCCGCCTGCATGCACGGTACCACCCAGGTCAGCGTGTTGCACAGCCGCCGGTTCTGGAGCCAGACGGTCTCTGGGAGGCAAGGTCTCTGGCGGCCCGGTCTGTCTCCTGAAGTAGCACTGCCTGGAAAGTGATCCTTCTCTCAAGGCTCGGGCAGCAGGGCCGTCTGGGATTAAGTGAGAGGCGTCCGCTTCTGGCTACCTGCCACCTGCATTCTTGCGGGCTGTCTGCCAGAGCTGGGGGCGGAGATTCCCTTGATGATGCATCATCTGGGCGTGACCTCGTTCACAAACCAGACACGGATCCTGGGATCCAGCGGAGCATGATGGCCTGGAGCCGGCGTTGGTGGCTGATGCCTAGTCACGGTTTCGCTCAAGGCAGGCTGTAGGAATGGCTGGGTCAGGCCGGGAAGGTCTCCTCTGCCATCCTAGTCTCGGGCTTCGGGGTGGGTGCAGCTAAGAAGGTGTCCGAGGAGGCTGTCATGCGGGGAATGGGAAGTGATTGCAGGCAACCAGGCTCTTCTGAGGAGCCCACAGACAGGGGCTCCCTGGCTGCTTGCTGCCACTTTGAAACCTGGGACAGCCCGCCAGCATGTGCCCCAGACTTTGATGCCTTCGGGGCATGGTGGTGCTGGTGGGGGTGGGGCGATGGGTGAGGGTTGGGTTTGGGGGGTGGGGTGGTGGGGCCGGGGAGCTGGGGGTCATGGCGGAGGGGTGGGGGTTTGGGGTTTCCAGGGCGGGGCTGGCTCTCGGGTCTCTGAAGGATCCGTGGTCAGTGGAAACGCTTCCTGGGTTTACCCGTCATGCCAGCAGGGAAACCAGCCTGGAAATGTAGGTGGAGTGTGGAACTGGGCCTCCGTGTGGGTGCCAGCTGGGGCTGCAGAATTTTGACCTGTGGTTTGTGCCGTTGCGTGACTTAGTCCTCTGCATGGGGGTGTGAGGCATACGTCGAACCAGAGCAAAACCCAGAGGACAAGATACATCTCCAAGTGATGAAGCGGCGATAAGTTCCGTGTGTCCGCTAGCGTGGGAGGTCTGGGTGTGTGGCGGTTTGGAGGGATGGTGCTCTTCCTCCATGCCTGTGGATGTTTCTGGCTGCCCATGGGGACTCCACGGGCTTTGACCCGTCAACATGGTCAACCTCGATTGGGGTGGGTTTGGAGGACATGGGCTTCATTTTGCGGATGGCCAATGACGTGGAATCAATTCAGGCATCAGTCCTGCAGGTGGTAGGCTCTTTGTAATTCGGTGTGGTGGGACTGTGGGCCTGGGCTCCGCTGCGGGGCTTGTACAAGTGTGGTCGGTGAAACCGCATTGGGTAGATACCCAGCATTGGGGTCGATCTTTGTCTTTGAAACCGCCATTTCCTTCACGGGATATCAGGGAACTGTCGATTTGCCCTCCATTCCGACCCTCAACCCAGCGCCCTTTTCCTTACCGTTTTCTTTCCTGGCGTGGGGCTGCTATAGGGGTCGGGTCCTTTTCTCCTGCCTTGTACCTCCCTCGGTCCCTTGCTCCTCCCGCCTCCTCTGTCCTGTGTCCCTCTGTCTTTCCCTCCGTTCTCTGCCTCCCTCTCCCTGTCGTTCGTCTCCCTCCTCCCATTCCTCCTCCCAGCGTTCCAAAGTCTCTCCATCCTTCCGGCTGTCCGTCTGGGTCTCCACGTTCCTCTCTCCATGTGCTGCCTTCCCTCCACCTGGAAGTTCAGCATCCAGTTTCTGGGGATGCGCAGCCACAGGCTCCTGCATTAACGGCCTGGGAGGGCTCATGCAGGAGACCTTGGGTTTGTGACAGGAAGGCCAGTGCAGAGAGGGGGCGAGCCGGGGAGGGACAGGGCCCTGGGCCTAGGTGTCCAGTGTTTGAGGCGGGGTCTCCCCCCCAAGCCGGGGATGGCCGCGCTGCTACTTGGTGAGGTGGCAGGTGGTCGGGCGGGGTGGGGGTGGCGGAGGGCTGGGGCTTCTGCCGGGAACGCCCACAGGGAGGCCAGGTGGCTGATGCAATCCCGCGCGTGTGCGGTAGATGGCCCGCCTGCTGGTAGCTGGGCCGGCTCCGGGATCCCCAGGGTTGCCAGGGCAGTTCTCCTGTGTCGCGGGTCTCTCACGGGCCCAGTCTAGGTCAGCAATGCCAGGCGGGTCAGCCCGGGAGGCCACGCCTCCATGCCAGCCAGGTGTTTCCCTCTTGAAGGAGGAGGCCACCGCCCTGCAGGGCCAATGCTGGCCGTCCTGTGCTCCCTCCAGCAGGGGCCGGGTGTTGCTGTGCTTTGAGGGTGGTTTTGCCTTCCGGCGGAGCTCTTCCCGGTCCACAAGCCCGGAGGCATGATTTCTAGGAAGAGGTGCACCTGCTGCAGAACTCTAGGCCACGCCAGGGGTCGCCAGCAGCAGGCGGAGGAGTGCTGGAAAAATGGCGCAGGCTCCTGGGGCGGAGGAGGTTGCGCCCGGACAGCTGCATGCTTCGGCCTTGGGCCCCTCCGGGCTGCAGGAGGTGGGCTGCCCGGCAGGGTTCCCCGCAGCTACCCCGGCAGCCTTGGGCCCCTGGCCCCAACTTAACACGGACTGCACCGGGACATGGGTGCGTAAACGCGCCTTACGGCCTGTGGCCCAACCTGGCCGGTTCCTGGCTGTCCCGCCCCTTGCCGGGAACCCATCTACGGGTCCGGTCCCCGGTGTCATTTGCCGAAGGGGTTGCGGGATGGAAAACATCTGAGGGAGTGGGGAGAGGGGCCGCCGGGAGGAGCCAGGTGAAAGCAGAGCCGCAAAATCCCCGCCTGCCGGGGCCACCGACCAGGGTAGGGTGACGAAGGCACACGCGGGGCCAGCGTTGGGGGGCGCCTGCATCGCGCCCGGCACCCGGCCACCGTTCAGTGCACAGCCTGCGGTTCTGAAACCAGGCGTGAATCCTGGACTCGGGGAGGCCCGTCTCTCTGGCCAGTAATTCCCTGGTGGCGATGCTGGAAGCGATCGCTACTCAAGGCGGCTGGGAGCAGCAGGGAGCCATCTGGGATGGGGTAGCCGGAGATTAAGCTTTTGCGCACCTTGCTGCGAGACACGTGTCTCCCCAGCCAGATTCCCGCCGGTGCTACACTCAGCTAGCATGACCTCTCGTTTTAAACCAGATCTGGACGGTGATCCCACCTGCCTAGCACTCTCAAGGGTGCTGGGATTTGCGACGTGAGCCACCACACCCGACTGATTTGGTAATCAGAATGGAATACATCGGCCTGTAGTGTGGCTCCAGCTTGCAGTCTCAGGACCTTGGACGATAACCGTGGGGATCCCTTGAGCCTAGGAGTTCCAGACTGGCCTGGGCAACGTGGTGAAACTGGTCTCTCTCTCTCTCTTTTTTTTTTTTTCTTACATTGATTTAAAACTCTTATTTGCCCAGGCCTGAATTCAGTGGTGCGGTCTGGAAAGCCCACGCTGGCCTCAACCTCCCCAGTTTGGGTGGTTCTCCTGCCTCAGCCTCCTGTGTGGCTGGGATTTGCAGGTGTGAGCCGCTGATACCCGGCTAATTTCTTTCTTTTTTTATTCTTTTGGGTAGAGGCAGGTTTTCCATTTCATCCACCTGGTCCCAGACTTGACCTCAGGTGATTCATATACCTAGACTGATTTTGCAAGGTTGCAGGTATGGAAGGCACGCGTGACCCACTTTATTAACAGAAAGGAATAGAAGGGGTCATCATGAAACACCCTTAGTCTCAGGAACTTGTGGACCGGACAATGGTACATGAGTGATCCCCTTCAGCCTAGGAGTTCCAGACTGGCTAGGCAGCGTGAATGGTGGTGTCTCTCTCACCGTTTTTTTCTTGGGTGAATTTGGCTCTTGTTGCTTGGGCTGGAATGCAGTTTTGCAGTCCTACATTGCAGCCTCCATAGCCTCCTGGGTTTGGATGGTTCTCAGCCTCAGCCTCCCGGTGGCTGTGTGATTGCAAGTAGGAGCCATGTGCCCTACAAATTTTTTCTTTTGTGTAGGGAGATGATGGGGTTTCTCTCCATGTTGGTCCATTTGATCCTGGGCTCAAATCTCTGGTGATCTGCCACGCCCTGGGCCTCGAGGTGCTGGGGTTGCAGCTGTGAGCCACCGTGCCCGACCCACTTTTATTAATCAGAGAATAGATCGGCCTGGTGGTGAAATCCCGCGGCTACAGTCCAAGACGGGAGGCGAGCCGCGGTGAATCATTGGAACCTAGGGTTCCCAGACTGGCCTGGGCAACATGGTGAGAAGCGGTCTCTCTCTCTCTCTCCTCTTTTTTTTTTTTTTTTGGGGAGAATTTCGCTCTTGTGCCCGAGCTGCCAATGCAGTCATAAAGTCTCAGCCCACCATGGCTCGCCTCCACGTTTGGATGGTGCCTCCTTCTTCAGCCTCCCTGTTGGCTTGCAATTGGGTTGAGCCATAATGCCTGGCTAATATTTTTTCTTCTTTTTCTTTTTTGGGTGAGATGGGGACTCAATGTTGGTCCGGCTGACCTGGAGTTCCTGACCACGGGTGATCCTCCTCTCCCGCCTAGGCCTCCAGGACTGCTTGCTGCTGGGATTGCAGGCTGAGCCACTGCACCTGTACTTTGGCCAATCAGGGAGGAATGGCTGTGTCATGGTGGCTCCAGCTTGCAGATCTCAGGACATTGGACTGACCAAGCTGGGAGGATCCCTTACGGCTAGGAATTACAAACGGAAAACTGGGCAACATGGTGAAACTGGTCTCTCTCTCTGTGTCTCTGTACTTTTTTTTTTTCCTTTAGGTGAGATTTAGGCTCTTGTTGCACTGGCTGGAATGCAGAGGTGGCCCAGTCTCAACCCGTCATGGCCTCCTGCCTCCCCTAGTTTGGATGGTTCTCCTCCCTAAAGGCGTCCAGTGGCTGTGATTGCGGATGTCAGATACATAATGCAAAGGCTATTTTTTTTTTTTGGGGAGGAGATGGGGTTTCTCCATGTGCTTTGTCTGGATGGCCTGCAGCTCCCGACCTCTGGTGATTCCACCCTCCTGGGCCTCGGTTTTCTGGGAATGGGTGTGAGCCACCGATGCCTGGCCCAATTGCTGTGTGTATTAATCAGAAGCAATAGATTGGCCTGGGTCTGGCTCACACTTATGGGATGTGGGCGGAAGAACCCATAGGGGGATCACCCGGAATGGAGTTCAGACTGTCCTGTGACATGGTGAGAACCAGTCTCTCTCTCTTATTTTTTTGGGGAATGAATTTTGCTCTTGTTTCCCAGGCTGGAAGGCAGTGTAGCGCGGTTTCAGCCATGCATTAATCATCCTCCTGGGTTTGGGGTGGGGTTCTCTTCCCTCAACCTCCTGATGCTTGACTTTTGATTGCAAGTTAGACCATAATGCCCTGCAAGATTTTTTTGGGGGTGTGAGAGTATGGTTTCTCCATGTGTGGTCTGGCTGACCTGGGCTTCCCACCTCCTGGGTGGTCGCCCGCCTAGGCCTCTGGGGTGCTGGGGTTGCAGGCATGAGCCACGAGTGCCGAGGCCCAATTTATTAATCAGAGGGAGGTGGCCTGGCATGTTGGTTCCACACTTGGTCCCAGGACCTTGGACGGCCGAGCACGGTGTATTACTGGAGCCTGGGGTTCCAAACTGGCCGGGGGACATGGTGAAACAGGTCTCTGTCTCTCTTTTTCTGCTTTCTTTGGGTAGGGAATGGTCTCGGCCTGCCTGGCCTGCCTAATTTGTTCTGGTGGGTTCTGCTGCCTTGGCGTCCTGAGTGGCTGGGATTGGCAGGTTGGGGCATAATGCCAGCTAGTTTTTTTTTTTTTTTTGGGTAGGGGCGTGGTTTCTCCATTTTGGTGGGGGTTGTGCCTGGTGCTCCGACATCTGGTGATCTACCAGCCTGGAGCCTCCCTGGGTTCTGGGATTGCAGGTGTGACCTGCCTCAGGCCGTTATTAATCAAGAAGGGATAGATCATTTGGCTGGTGGCTCACACTTGTGGTATGACATCATGGGTCTGGTGGCTGGGATCACTAGACTAGGGTTGGACTGCCCTAGGTAGCGAGGGTGAAACCAGTCCCTCTCTCTCTCTCTCTCTCTCTGCTTTTTAGCAGCCAAGATTTTGCTCTTGTTCCCCCAGGGCTGGAATGCAGTGACTTGGTCTCGGCCCTTGACCTCCACCCTCGCTGAGGTTTTGGGTGGTTCTGCCTTCCTCCAGCCCTCACAGGTGCCTGGGATTGCCGATGTGAGCCATGATGCTGGCTGAATTTGTGTGTGTGTGTGTGTGGGGACAGGGGTTTCTCCGTTGTTGGTCTGGCGGAGCCTGGAACTGCTGACCTTGGGTGATCAGCCTGGGACTCCCATGCTTAGGATTGCCCAGTGAGCCACCAGCATGAGCCAGTTGAGTTAATCCAGAAGGATATAATTCCAGCCTGGTGGCTACAGAAACCACACTGGTGAATCCCAGGACTATTGTGGGCGGCTAAGGCCGGTGGGGTACTGGGGTCTGGGATTCAGACTGGCCCACATGAGCAACATGGTGAAACGGTCCCTCTCTACTTTGTTTGTTTTTCTTTATTTTTTGGGATGGAATTTGGCTGTTGCCTTGGGCTGGAATGCAGTGTACGGTCGGCCGCGTGTCACTCCTGCCAGGGTTTAGCAGGTGGTTCTCGCCCTCCAGCCTTACTCCAGTGGCTGGGTTGCTGAGTGTGGAGACATAATGCGGGCTAATTATTTTTGGGGGCTGATGGGTTTCTCCATGTTGGTCCAGCTGGCCTTGAGCTCGACCTCGGATGATCCACCGCTTTGAGCCTCCCGAGGTCACTGGGGTTGCAGGTGGGAGCCACACCACCCTGGCCAGGCTGGTAATCAGAATGGAATACATGGGCCTGGCGTGGTGGCTCATCGCATAGTCTCAGGACTTTGAGGCTGATGAAACGTAATCCCTTTAGCCCTGGGAGTTCCAGACTGGCCTGGGCTACATGGTGGCGGTCTCTCTCCTCTCTCCCTCTTTTTTTTTTTTGGGAATTTCATCTTATTGCCCAGGCTGGAATGCCCGTGCTTGCGGTCTCGTCCCTCTAGGGCCGCTTAGCCTCACATACGTTGGTGGGTTCTCCCCTCCCTCAGCCTCCCGAGGTGGCTTGGTTTTGCAGGTGTGAGATATAATGCGGGTAATTTTTGTTACTTTCTTTTTGTTTTGGTTAGGCGGAGTTTCTCTGTTGTTGGTCCGGCTGGCCTGGGCTCCACGACCTGGTGATCCTCCCGCCTAGACCTCCTAAGTTGCTGGGATTGCAAGTGGGCACCTCCAGCGCCCTGGTCCAATTTATTAATCAGAAAGGGAATAGATGCGGCCTGGCGGTGGCTCAGCTTCTAGTCCCAGGACCTTGAACGGCTTCGAGCATGGTGGATCACTGCAGCCTTGGGTGGGCCTGGGCAAATTTGTGGGAAACAGGTCTCCTCTCTTTGGGGTGGAATTCGCTCTTGCTGAGCTGGAATGATGAAGTAGCCTTGGTCTAGGCGCTATGGCCTCCCACCTCTGGGTTTGGGTGGTTCTGCTGCCTCAGCAGCCAGTGGCTACTCATTTTGTAGGTGGGTGCCATAATTCCCCTGCTAATTTTTTTTTTTTCTTGGCTAGGGTGGGCTTTCTCCATTTTGTTCCGGTACGGCCTGGAGCTCCCGACCTCGGTGATCCACCTGCCTAGGACTCTCAAGGTGCTGGGATTGCCGAGGGGCATGGAGCCACCACACCCGGCTCAGTTTGGTAATCAGAATGGAATACAGCAGGCCTGGCGTGGTGGCTGGCGGCTAGTTTCCAGGACCTTGGGCTGAAACGGCGTGGGGATCCCGCGGAGCCAGGAGTTCAGACTAGGCTGGGTAACATGGTGAAAATGAGATCTCCTCTTACTCTCTTTTTTTTCTTGGGTGAGATTTGACTCTCTTCTTGCCCAGGCTGGAATGCAGTGGGTTACCAGTCTCAGCCTGCACAGCCACTCCTGGGTTGGGTGGTTCTCAGCTACTCAGCCTCCCGGTGGCTGTGATTCCCAAGTGGGGCCATAATGCCTGGAAATTTTTTCTTTTCTTAAAGTGGTTGGGTTCTCCGTATTTGGTCAGGCTGATCTAGACTCCGATCTATGGGTCACCCGCCATGGCCTCCGGGATGCTGGGATTGCAGCCGTGAGCTACCACGTGCCCGACCCACTTATTAATCAGAAGGGAATGGGTCGGCCTGGCGCGTTGTGGCTCATCTTTGTGATCAGACTTGGGACAGCCGGGCACGGTGAAGATCATTTGAGCTGGGGGTTCCAGGGTAGCCCTGCGCCCAACATGGGTGGCGGTCTCTCTCTCTCTCTCTCTCTTTTTTTTTTTTTTTAGGGTGGAATTTGGCTCTTTTGCCTTGAGCCTGAATGTGGTGATGGATTCTCGGCCATGCGACACCTCCCGCCTCTGCACGGGTGGTTCTCCTTCCTCAGCCTCCCGGTGTCACCTGATTGGGTTGTGGGCAATAATGCCCTGTCTAATTTTTTCTTCTTTTTATCTTTTTGGGTAGGATGGGGTTTCTCCCATGTTGGTCAGCTCTCACGGAGCTCCCGACCTCTGGGTGATCCTCCGTAGCCATACCTCCAGGGCTGCTGGGATTGAAGGCACTTGAGCCACACACCGGCCCTTGGGTAATCGGAATGGAATACATTGGCCTGCTTGGTGTCATGCTTCAGCATGATCAGGATGTTGAGGGCGTGAAGCTTCGAGGAGGATTATGCAGCTAGGAATTGCAAACAGGCTTGGGCAACATGGTGAAACTGGTCTCTCTCTCTATGTCTGTCTTTTTTTTTCCTTTAGGGAATGAGATTTCGCTCTTGTTGCCCTGGCTGGATGCAGTGTGATCCTCTCAGCCCGTCATGGCCTCCTGCCTCCCTAGTTTGGATGTTTCTCCTCCCTAAGCATCCCGGTGGCTGTGATTGCCGGATGTGACCATGATGCAGGGTAATTTTTTTTTTTTGGGGGTAGAAATGGGTTTCTCCATGTTTTGTCTGGATGGCCTGGGCTCCGACCTCTGGTGATCCACCCTCCCTAGGCCTCCCGAGTGCTGGGAATGCAGGTGTGAGCCACGCGGTTTTGGCCCAATTTACGTAATCAGAAAGCAAAGATTTGTCCTGGGTGTTGTCCCCTTGTAGTCTCAGGATCTTGGACGGCCACGTGGGGGTATTCACGAACCTAGTAGTTCAATTTAGCCTGGAAGACATGGTGAATCAGTCTCTATCTCTCTCTATTTTTAGGGCTGAATTTTGCTCTCTTGTTTCCCAGGCTGGAGGCAATGCTTTTGGTTTCCTTCCTGCCGTGGCCTCATCCTCCCAGGTTTGGGTGGTTCTCTTCCCTCAGCCTCCTGATGTGGCTTGTGATTTACCAGAGTTTGAGTCACCAATGCCTGCAATTTTTTTTTTGGGGTGGTTGGATAGGTTTCTCCATGTGGTCTGTCACTGGGAACTTCAGCCTCAGTAAACCGCCCTCCTGAGCCTCTGGGGTGCTGGGATTGAGCATGAAGACCACCATGCCAGACCCAATTTATTAATCAAAGAGATAGGTGGCCTGGCATGATGGTTCACTTAGTCCAGGAACTGGACTGAGCCGCAGTGGATTACTGGAACCTAGGGTACCAAACTGGCCTGGGCAACGCCAGAGCAGGTCTCTGTCTCTCTCTTTTTTTTTTGGTATTGCAGCGGTCTCAGCCTGCCGGCATGGACAACACCTCGGGTTGGGTGGTTCTGCTGACTGGTGAGTTCTGGGTTGTGGGTGCAGACCATGCCGCTAATTTTTTTTTTTGAGTGGGCGGGGTTTCTCATTTTGGTCCAGCTGGCCTGGAGCCTCCCCGACATCTGGTGATCTGCCCACCTTGGCCTCAGGGTTCTGGGATTGCAGATGTGAGCCACTACGTCAGGCCAATTTATTAATCAGAAAATGCCGTCGGCCCAGCGTGGTGGCTCACACTTGTGGTCTCTCAGGGATCATGGATGTCTGAGCTGGAATCACTGGAACCTAAGGTTCCAGACTGGCCTTGGCTACAGGGTGAAACCAGTCCCTGGCTCTCTCTCTCTCTCTCTTTTATAGGGTGGAATTTTTCTCTTGTTCCCCAGGCTGGAATGCAGTGACTTGGTTTGGCCGCTTGAAGCCTCCGCCTCATGGTTTTGCGTTGGTTCTTTCCTTCACTCAACCTCCCGAGGTGGCTGTATGATTGCAAGTAGAACCATGTGCCCTACAGATTTTTTTTTTTTTCTTTGAGTGAGATGGGTTTTCGTCCATGTTTGTCCGGCTGATCTGGGATCCCAACCTCCTGGTGATCTTCCCGCTAGGCCTCATGGGTGCTGGGATTTCAGCCCGTGAGCCACGCGTGCATACCGAACCTGCCCAATCAGAAGGGAATAGATGGGCCTGGGCATTGGTGGCTCAGCTTGTGATCAAGGCCGGGACAGAACACGGTGAATCATTGGAACCTAGGAGTTCCAGACTGGCCTGGGCAGCATGGTGAAAGCGGTCTCTCTCTCTCTGTGTCTCTTTTTTTGTGAGATTTGTGATTTCACTCTTGTGCCCAGGCTTGAGATGCGGTGATACAAAGTCACGGCCACGCCATAGCCTCCATGCCTCCCAAGGTTGGGTGGTTCTCCTTCCTCAGCCTCGGTTTGCTTCTACAATTGGAGTTGAGCCATAATGCCTGGCTAATATTTTTCTTCTTTTTTCTTTTTTTGGGTAGAGATGATAGAGGATTCTACATGTTAGGTCGGCGCAGCCTGGAAGGCCTGACCTCTGGTGATCCTCCCACCTAGGCCTCCAGAGCTTCTGGGATTGCAGTGGAGCCACCGCACCTAGCCCACTTTATTAATCAGAATGGGGCCATTGGCCTGGCATTTGTGGCTCCAGCACTGTAGTCTCAGGGCGTTTGGAGCTGACCAGCCGAGGAGGATCCCTTGAGGGCTAGGAATTCAAACGAGCTTGGAGCAACATGGTGGCTCAGTCTCTCTCTCTCTGTGTCTCTGTCTTTTTTATTTACTTGGGGCGGAATTTCGCTCTTGTTGTTGCCCTGGCTTCTGGAATGGGTGGCCCAGTCTCAACCCGTCATGGCCTCTGCCTCCCTAGTTTGGATGGTTCACCATCACTATGATATGGTGTGACAGCGATTGCATGGCAGGCCATGAATTCAAAGCTAATTTTTTTTGGTGAGATGGGGTTTCTCCATTTTTTTGTCTACTGGATGGCCTGGAGCCCCCGATCTCTGGTGATCCACCTCTGAGGCCTCCCGGGGTGCTTTGCGAATGCAGGTGTGAGCCATGGTCCACATCAGGATGCGGCACAGCAGACAGCAGCTGAGCTGCTTGCCTGTGAGGCCCAAAAGGCAGGAGTGCCAGCCCAACTAATAACACTTACCCACCCGCTGAGTCTGGGAAAGCCGCCTTGCCTCCGGCCAGACTGGCGCACTGATGGCCCCGGGGTGTGGTGGAGCTGTTGGCGGTGGGGACATTGGGTGAGGTGGGGTTTGGGGGGTGGGAGGGGTTGGGCCAGAAGCCAGAGAGCACTTGAGGAAGGGGAGGGAGGGTGGGAAGGGGTGAGGGGGTGTTGGTTTCAGGAGGGCTGGCTCTCCGTGCACCTCTCAGGGATCACCGGGAACTGGGAGGTAGCTCCCTGGTTTCCCAAGCTACGTGTCTTCAGCAGGAGAACCAGCCTGGAGATGTGGAGTGGAGTGTGGAGACTGGACCTCCGTGTGGGGCATGAGGTTTTACAGTCCCCTCTCCCGTGAGAAGAAACGATGCCACCAGCCAGGTGTCCAACTTTGCACGTGACAGTGCTACACGCAGCCTGTGTGGCTCCGTGTCGAGACCAAGCCGAAACCCCAGAGACAAGATACATCCCCAGTGTGATGTGTGTGATGGATTCCATCCCTTAACTTGGGGAGATCTGCATTGTGGCCGGTTTGGAGGCGTAGAGGCAGTGCAACAACTGCTCCCTTCCCTGGGTGTTTCTGTGTGCCTTGGGGCTCGAGGAAACAAAACCCGTCCAACATGGTCCTTCCTAGGGGGTGTAGGTGGGGCGGAGAAGGAGCGTGAGTTGCACCCCCTTGCAGAGGGCCAAGCGGCGATGGAATCCGAGAAATCCCAGGCTTCCAGTCCTCCTGGGTGTGGCTCACTCTGTGGTCGGTGAGTGGGCTGTGGCCTGGCGGCGCGTGTCGCGAGTAGCCAGAGATGTGTGAGTGGTAAACCACGTGGGTAGGAGGCCACAACCGCAAGCAACTTGAGTCCCTGTCTTTTGTGCTTTGAGAAACCCGCCCATTTCCTTGGAGCAGGCAGGGGGTGCCCGCTGTAGCCCGCTAGCCATCCCAGCCCCTTGACGTTTCCCGGAGGCGTGGGGCTGCGTACTCCAGAGTCCGGGCGCTCCTACTGCCCTCCATCAGTCCCACTTCTCCCTCCAGCCCTCCCTCTATCCCTGTGTCCCTCTATGCCTCCGTTCCTCCCACTGCCTCCCTCTCTCCTGTCCAGTCAGTCCCTCCCTCCCTCCCCACCACTCCCTCCCTGCTATCCAAATTCTCTCCGCCCATCTTTCCATCCCCCTAAGTCTCCCATTCCTCTCTCCACCCTGTACCTTCCCTGCCTGGAATAGTCCAGCGCTTATACTAGGTATTACCAGCAGATACAAGGTCACGCGCTGTAACCGCCAGGCGCCACGGTAGCAGCTCCTGGGAAGGCCACAGAAACACAGGTCCCAGCCGAGTAGCCGGTGCAGGCAGGCGCAAGCGGTATTGTGGGGAGGAGAAGGCTTGGGCGTGCCGGGCCGGTGTTTCCGCGGGGGCGAGGGCTTCTCTTCCAACCTGGGAAGGGCGCGCCACTGCGAAGCGGGGAGGTAGCGGTGTGGTCAGGAGGGGTGGTCTGGCGTAAGGCAAGAAGTCCTGCGGTACTCCCACAGGAGAACTGCGTGCTGGCTACCCACGGAAGCCGATGCGTCTGTGCGGCAACCCTGCACACAGTACCTGGGCGACTCCGGGATCCCGGGGCCTTAATAAAAATAACGGTTCTCGCTGTGCGAGTCTCTCACGGGCGGTCCTACAGAGCAGGAATGCAAGCGGGTGTAGCCGGAGGAAAACACTCCCCTCCATGCCACCCAGCCAGAAGCGTTCCCCTTCGAGGCCGCAAACTGCGACCCGTCACCAACCCGGTCCTAAACACAAAGCAAGGCAGTATTCTGCCTACCGCTGCGGTGTAGTTCCAGCCATTGAGCTCTTCTGACCTACAGCTCCCGGGGCCTGGGAACAGAAGGTTAAGCCTGCTGCGGCTCACAGGCGCGCCAAGGGAACTCATCCAGCAGCAGGCGGAGGTGGGGCAGGTGCCCGGAGCTGGGGCCGGTAGGAGGAGGCGTCGAGGAGAACTGCATCTGCTCCTGCAGCGTGGGAAGGCCCCTCCGGAGTGCTGAGCGCTGGGGAGATGGGCTGTGTGCCAGCCTTGGGTTCCCACTACGCCCGGCGACCTGGGGCTAGCCCCAGCCCTACGAGACAGCCCTGGGACGTGGGTGGCCTGGGCGCTGCCCTGTGGCCCAACGAGAATGCCTGGCTGTCCCCTGCCTGCAGGAACCTGGCAGGCCACGTAGCGCTGCTGGTCCCAGGCGGGCATTGCTCTGGGGATCACGAGGAGACCAGCGGCGTCTGAAGGGCAGCGGGATGGACGCGGGTACCTGGACGGATGGCGGTTCGGACAGGCGGACGGACGGGACGACAGATCTGGACCTGGGTTCCGGAACACGACGATGGCCTGGGTCGCTACGTTCTCTGGTGGCGATGCCTGATACGGGTTCCGCTTCAAATCAGGCTGCGCGGGGCCTAAGCACCCTCGGGGTCCAGAAGAGTCTCCTCCGCCATCCTCGTCCTCGGGCTTCCACGGGTAGGGTTCCGTTCGAAGGTGTGGGGAGAGCCATCGCGGGGAGCACAGCACGGCGTTCCGTTCCAGCCAAGGAGCCTGGCGCAGACAGCCAGGGGCACTTATGAAGGCCCAAAGGCGGCTCCGCACTACTTGCAACCCGTACAGGCCTTGGGACACCTAAGCCCTACGAGGGTTAAGCGTAATTATACCCCTGGGGTAGGTGTTAGCGGTGCTGGTAGGGGGCGGGCGGTGAGGTGTGTGGTTGTGGGGTTTGAGGGGTGAGGGCCAGAGGCCAGAAGAGACACAGCCCGGAAGGGGAGGGAAGAGTGGGGTGGGGTTTCGGGCAGAGGGATGGCTCTTTATTGCCTCTCCAGGGATCATGCGGGGAACAGAGCTCCCAGGGATCCCAGCGTCTTCAGCAGGGCTCCCAGCCTGAAGGGGGTGGAGCAGTGTGTTAATCATGTCTATCGGTTAAGCGGCATTGGATTCCGATGTCCGCAATTGGAGAGTCTCTTGGTGTGGCCAGTTGGAGGGAGAGAAGAGGACTTACTCTTCCTCACTTACCTGGATGTTTCACCTGCAGGTGCCACACGTGGGGCTCCGGAAACATAAAACCGTCAACATGGCCTCTGGGGGTGAGTGGTGGCGGAGAGAAGTGAAATACCTGACCCCCCCTTGCAGAGGGGCAGTGATGTGGAATCCAATCAGGCTTCAGTCCTCCCACCAATTTGCTTGGCTCCTCTGTGTTGGTGGTGGGGCTATACCGGCCTTGCGCTCGTCTTGGGGCTTGGCCTGGAAATGTGTGGGTAAACCAGCGTGGGTGCGAATACCTGCGGCAACCCGAGTCCCCGTCTTTTTGTAATTGAGGAACCGTGTTCCTTGGAAGCATGGGGCGGTGAACAGGTGCCCAGCCGGCCGCCTGCTGGCCCTCAGCTACGCCGGGCGTGCCGTTCTCCCGGGTGTGTGACTGCTGTTGCTCCAGAGTCCAGGACTGCTTTCCCTGCCTTCCTCCCTGGTCACTTGCTCCCTGGTGGTGGTGGACAGACATTCTCCTCCCTCAATCCCTCCCTCCCTGCCTTCCAAATTCTCTCCATGTCCTTCCGTCCCTCTGTATGTTCCCTCTCTCCACCTGTGACTGCCTTCCATCCTGCCTGGATTGGTCAGCACATTCCGAGGGTGTGTGCCCCGAGGTCTGGGTCTGAGTACAGCGCTGGGCTCTGCAGTGGCAGCTCCTGCAGGGCCACATGGGCGGGTGTGGAGCTGGCGATGGTGTAGTGCAGGCGCAGGTGGGTGGCCGGGAGGGAGGCCTGGGCTGGCTGCCCGGGCCCGGGATTTGTGGGGATGGGCTTCTCCACACCCAGCCACAGGGTGGGGAAGCAGCATACTGCCCGGTGGTGGTACCCTGTGGTCAGGTGGTGGTTTGAGGGTGGATGAGCGAGAGAGAGCTCTGCGGGCTGCTCCTGGGAGGCCAGGTGGCTGCCCACCAAACCCGGCCGTCGTGGTGGGCTATTTTCTGCTGGTGCCTAGACAGCTCAGGGGATCCCCAGGGGCCAGGAAAGAATGGCAGTTGGCTATGTGCAGAAAGGTCCACCCGGGCCCAGTCCCTGGGAGGCAGGAATGCCAGGTTGTCGGAGGAAGACACGCCCCTCACTGCCACCCAGGGATTTCCCCGAGAAGAGGTATTAGCGCCCCGCCCATGACCTTCTGACATACAAGGCTCC
The DNA here is from genome assembly GCA_023748175.1 of Hoolock leuconedys. Taxonomy (NCBI): domain Eukaryota; kingdom Metazoa; phylum Chordata; class Mammalia; order Primates; family Hylobatidae; genus Hoolock; species Hoolock leuconedys. The sequence goes on along the minus strand of JAKGGE010002446.1, from coordinate 40,029 downwards.
TCAGCAGAGGCCAGTGGTATCTCGCTGGGGGTGGTTCCAGCCCAGTGGGTGACTCTTCAGTCCTACCCAGCTCACAGGGGCCTCGGTTTCCTAGGAAGTGTTATGCTGTGACTCTGGGCATGCCAGGGTTTCATCCAGCAGCAGTGGGGGCTGAGCACGGCGCCTTGGTGGGGAGGCAGGCAGCTTGCATCTGCTGGGATGCGGAGCCTTCAGAGGCACTTGGGCTGGGAGGTGTGGGCTGCCACCTCCCATGCTTGGGGTTGTAGCCATGCGTCAGCCTGGGGCCCTGGCCCCAGCACTGAGACTGCCCTGCAGTGGGTGAGAGCAAACATGTGGCCTGTGGCCCAGTGAGGCGGGCCCCTGTCTCAGCACAGGGGCGGGGGCGGGCCGTGGGTGCTGGGTCCCGGTCCCCCAGGGCATTTGCTGTGAGGGAGGCCACCCGAGGAAGGCATGGGAGAGGGGGCCCTTGGCGGGAGAACCAGGGCGTGGGCAAAATCCCAGCCTGCCAGGGCCCCGACCAGGGCAGGTGGCCGCCAACCCGGGGGCCCATTACGTTGCAGGGTGCGCCCTACAATGGCGACTTCCTGCCACCTTACGGTCGGGTGCACATGCAGGTTTCTGAAACCAGACATAAATCCTACGGACTCCGGGTACGTCTCTCTGACGGTCTTTCCTGGTGGCGATGCCTGGAAGCGATCCTTCTGAGGCTGGGCAGCCACTGACCGTCTGGGATGGGGTGTGGAGGCCAGCTTTTCTGCCTTCTTGGGAGCGTTTCCACGGCCAGGGCAGAGATTCCCGCGGTGCTGCCTCCCGGCTGGGCGACCTCTCGTTCCTGAAACCTGATGTAGGATGCTACCGGGCTCCGGGCATGCCCGATGGCCTCGGCCAGCCATTCTCTGGGTGGCGATGCCGAGGTAAGGGTTCCGCTCGAAGCAGACTGACAAGGGTTCCTGCCTCGGGGTCAGACAGAGTCTCCTCCACTGTCCTCGTCCTGGAGGGCTTCCCGCGGGGAGGAGCTGCCGTTGAGGTGTTGGAGAGGCAACCAGGGAGCCTTGCGGTACGTTCACGGTCCAGCCAGGGCGGTGCAGACAGACCAGGCAGCTCTACGAGAGGCCCCACGGGCGGGAGGCTCCACTTGCTTGCCTGCCCGGCAGGAGCCTAAGGATGGCCATGCAGGCCTCAGGGCCCCAGGGGCTGCTGATGCCCGAGGGTGAGGTGGTGCTTGTTGCGGTGTTGACATTGGGTGGTTTGGGTTGTAGTCTGAGGGTGGGCCCCGAGGGCCAGAAGGGGTCTGTGGGAGGGGAGGTGGGAAGGGGGTGGGGGTGTGTGTGGAGTTTGGCGGGGGGTGGCTGCAGTGTGGGGCCTCTCGAGGATCCCCGGGGACTGGGCGGCTCCCTATGGTTTCCCAGAGGTCTTCGAAAGGAGAAACCAGCCTGGAGGTGTGGGTGGAGTGTGGAACTCAACCTCCCGTGTGGGTCTTGAGTTTTTACCGTCCCGTCTGTGAAGACACCTTGATGACTGTGGGTCATGCGGCGTTTACTCATCTCATACGCGGGTGTGTGGCTCGATTGAAGACCGAGAGGCAAACCCAGAAATAGGAGCCTCGGTCGTGATGGCTTGTGATGGATACCCGTGTGCTAGCGTGGGGGTCCTGCAATTGGCGGTTTGGAGGCGAAGAGGGGATGCTGCTCTTCTCCCTTCCCTGGATGTTTCACAGGTGCCCATGGGGCTCAAGGCACAAACCAACTAACCCTGGTCAGTCTCGAGGTGGGTGGTGGGGCCAGGAGAGCGTGAGCTGCAGGCCCCACCACTGGGCTGGGCATGGAATCGAAATCCCTGGGCTGATCTCCTGAGGTGGCTCCCTCTCCTTGAGGCCGGTGGTGGGGCTGTCGGCCAGGCTCCGCTGGGGGGCCAGTAAGGGGTGTGGCCAGTAAACCACGTGGGTGATACCCCGTGGCCAGTCCCGTCTTTTGTCTTTGAGAAACACATTTCCTTGGGGTGGGCAGAGAACCAAACAGGTTTTACCCGACGCCATGGCCTCTGGCTTGACACTGCCCGTTTACGGTGTGGGCTGCTGTTGCTCAGGAATTAGGGCCGCTTTTTCTCCACCTCCCTCTGGTCCTTGCTCCCTCCCGCCCTCCCTCTGTCCTGTCCCTCTGTCTTTCCCTCCGTTTCCGCCTCCTCTCTTTTGGATGGTCTCCTCCCTCCTCCCTCTATTCCTTCCTCCTGCCTTCCCGAAATTCTATAGCCCATCCTTCTCTGGTGCCGATCCCTCCTGCCTGTGCCCATTTCCATGGAGGTCGGCATCCCGCATGTGCCTTGAGGTCTGGGGTCTGTGTACGGCCGTCCAGGCTCCCTTGAGTGTCCAGCTCTTGGGGTAGCAGGGAGCACTGAGGTTGCTGGCAGCGGTGGAGGCCGGAGGCACAGGGCAGGCTTGGTGGCAGAGCCCAGGGGCTGGCTGCCGGGCCGGAGTTTGTGGGGCGGGGGTCTCACCCACCCTCGGGGTAGGGCGCACACTGCAGGGGCGGGGTCTTCAGTGGGGTTGGGGTGGCAGGAGGCAAAGTGCTCTGCAGGAACAGGAAGTGGTAAAATACGATGCGTGGTAGGCAACCACCTGCTGGTACCTGGGCATTCCGGTATCCCAGGGGCCTTAGGGAAGAATATGCAATTCTCCTTTGTGCGGACTCTCTCACCGGACCAAGTCCTAGGAGGCAGGAATGCCAGGCGGGTCAGCAAAGAGGGAAGACAGGCCCTCCATGCCTAGCCAGGGGTTCCCGAAAGAGGCCCACCGCCTTCCACGAACCATCCCAGCCGCGTGCTAAATCTCCTCAGCAGAACCGGTATTCTTCCCTTGCTGAGGGGTGGTTCCAGCGGCCGGGCTACCGATTCCTGCAGCTCCCCGGGGCCTCGGTTTTACTAGGAAAGGGTGCGCCTGCTGCAGAAAATCTGGGCACGCCTGGTGCTCATCCAGCAGCAGGCCGGAGGGGAGTGGAGACGTGTGCCCGGGCTCCTGGGGTGGTGGGTAGGGCGACCAGACGGATTGCATCTGTGCTGTGGTGTGGGCGGAGCCTTCGCGAGCCAGACCAGGAGGTGGAGCTGCCCGGCTAGGATTCCCGGCCCGGCGACCTGGGGTCCTGGCCCCTAGCCCCACCACGGACTGCCCTGGGACCACGGGTGGCACAAGCCTGCCAGCCCCTGTGGACCAGCTTGGGTGGGCCCTGGATGTCCCACCACGCAAGGGCCCGGTAGGGCATCGCGCTGCGGGTCCCGGACTCCCGGGCATTTGCTCGGGGGGTGCGGAGGCCACCCGGCGTCTGGGTTGGAGGCGTAGCCTCTGGGTGGGAGCCAGGTGCGTAGGCAAAATCCCGGATGCGGGCCGCGGCCAGGGGAACAGGGGAGACGGCGGGGGCGTTTCAGGAGCGCCTCGTGTTCGGGCACCCTGCTGCCAGGTACGGCGTGCCTGGCCCGCCGTTTCTGAAACAGGCGTATCCTGGACTCCGGGGCCGTCTCTCTGGCCAGTCCTTCCCTGATTGGCGTGCCGCAGGCGATCCTTCAAAGGCTTCGGGCAGCTGGGGCCGTCTGGGATGGGGTGAGGAGGTCCACATTTTACTGCACCTTCTTTGTGGGCCGTCTCTCCCCGGCCAGGAGATTCTACACCGGTGCACCTTACTCGAATAGGCGTGACCTCTGTTGCGACAGATTACGGACCCACCACGGGCTCCGGCGGGCGGCTGATGGCCAGGGCCGGCCGTTCCCTCTTGTGGCTGATGCCTGGGTGGCTGGGTTCCGTTAAAGCGGGCGGCAAGGCCTCACTTTGCCTCAGGGTCCAGACGAGTCTTCTCCGCCGTCCTCGTCCTTGGGCTTCCAGCGGGGTAGGGTTCCGTTCGAAGGTGTCAAGGGAGAGCCATACGGGGAGCACCGCGCTGGCGTTCGGTCAGCCAGAGGCGGCGCCAGACAGCCCGCGAGATATATGAGAGCCCACGGGCGGGAGGCTCACGCTATAGGACAATATTATGTATTAATCTATAGTATGCGAAAGCAGTACTGCTACTCCCCTTCCCTTACTCTGCAAATTGCGAAAAGCTAAACGTGCTTTCAAAATCCCTTCTACGAGGAATTTGGCGAGACGAGCTACGGCCCTTTACGAAAACACGGCGGCGTGGGAATCCGAAATCAAACTTCCAGTGATCCTCTAAAGTTTGCTTTCCTCTGTAAAGAGCTGTGGCACAAGCGGCGCTCCCTTTGTAGAGCGCAACACAGGGGCCAAGTAGTACGGTAAAGCCATGGCAAGCGAAACCAACCCACGGCAACCTACAAATCCCGTCTTTTGTCTTTAACCGCCCATTCCCTTGGCGGCAGGCGAAACGCTTGAAATTTAACGGCACGCCACCCAACCCTCGCTACGCCCGGAAGCGCCCACATTTTCGGTGGCGGAATTTGCTGTACTCGGTGCTTAGAGAACTGCCATTTCTCTCTGCCTTCCTCCACAGTCCCGCCTCCCTCCCGCGCTCCCCTGGTCCCTGTGTCCCTTCATTTCCCCTCCGTTTCCTGCCTCCCTCTCTCTTTGGTCCCAGTCCCCTCCCTCCTCCTCTCTCCTCCATCCTCCTTCCCTGCCTTTAAAGTCTTTCACCGCCCATCCTTCCCCGTCCTGTAGGTACTCCCGTTCCTCTCTCACCTGCTTGCTACCTTCCCTCCCGCCAGGAAAGGAATTAGCATCCTGGGTATTGCCGGGCTCTAGGTTCTAAATTTTTTTGCGCTGCCGTGCTCCCGCGATTGCCCCGCTCCTGGGAGAGCGCAGAGAGCGCAGGGTGGCCAGCGGAACAGTGGAAACGCGATGCGCCAGAAGGTAACTGCCGGGAGGAGAGAAGGCCTGGGCGATGCCCCAGTCCCTGTGTTTCACTGGACGGGGGTCTCCCACCCAGCCCGGGAAGGGCGCGCCACTACCGGGGAGCAGGGGATAACCGATGGTTGAGCTTTGTGGCAGGGAGTGGGATGGCGGAAGGCAAAACTCTGCCGGGGCTGCTCCACAGGAGCCATGCTTGGCTGCCGCGGCCGCATCTCGGCGTTAGGCGCAGCCGCCTGCTGGTAACTGGGCGGCTCCAGGATCCCAGGGCCAGGAAACCAATAGCAGTTCTCCTTTGTGCGGAGTCTCTCACGGGCCCAGTACAGAGGCAGAAATGTCGGCAGGTCAGCCGGGAGGAGAAACCGCCCGGCACCACTGTGCTAATAACAGCGAAATGGGGGCCACCGCGCCGCGGCCCGTCCACAACCGCCCGCGTCCTAAAGCTCCTCCATCAGAGCCCTGTATTCGTCCCTAGCGAGGTTTCCAGCGGTAGGAGCTCATCTGATTCCTTACGGGGCCTCCACGTTTTCTACCAAGGAAAGGGTCGCCTGCAGAAACTCTGGGCATGCCAGAGCTCGGCATCCAACAGCAGGCGGAGGGAGTGGAGACTAGCGGCGTGAGCTCAGATGCGGTGGGGAGAGTGCCCGGACCGGTGCATCTGCGGTAGCGGAGAACTCGAAGCGGGCACAGGGGAGGGTGAGCTGTGCGGCTTGCTTAGCGCAGGGTTCCCAGAGCCGCCCCGGCGACCTAGGGCCCAGCCCCAACCCCAGCGCTGCCTGGGGCGTGGGTGGCGCTGCGCCTTGGCCCTGTGGCCCCAGCTTTACCTTGGGTCTGAATTTGTGTCCCCGCAGCGCGGGGCCCTGCTTGAGCCCGTCGCGCTGCGATGTCCCAGTCCCCGGGCATTTTACTCCTTTGGCGAGGTCGCGGAGCCACGAGCTGGTGGGAGGGGCCCCGCCGGGGGAAGAGCAGAGGCGGCATAGGTAAAGGCTCCCATGCTGCGGGGCCCCGACCAGGAACAGCGTGACACCAGCGGGAGCACGCGTTGCAGAGCCACTACGCGGCGCTGCCCGGACCCGGGTGCCTGGCCTGGTTGGCGAGGCGTGAATCCTGGACTCGGGCCCTCTCTCTGGCCAGCCCTTCCCTGGGTGGAGATGCCTGGGCGATCCTTCTCAAGGCTGGGAGCGTAGGAGAAAGCCCATCTGGGATAAATTGTGGGGAGGTCTGCTGCGCTACTGCAACTACTTGCAGGCCACATCCTCGGCAGAGGCGGAGATTCCCACCGGTGCTACCTCAGCTAGCACTTGGCCTCTCGTTCCACAGAAACCAGATGGGGCGCTGGGCTCCGGAACACCAGTAGCTGGGCCAGCCATTTCTCTGGTGGCGATGCAGTGCGAGGTTCCCTACATCCAGCAGGTAGGGAATTTCGCTTACCTCGGTCAAACGAGCCTTTACTCCACCGTCCTTGTCCTCAGGTTTCAGCGGGTGCACCGTTTGAAGAGGTGTCGGAGAGAGCCATGGCGGGGAGCACGGTGGCGTTTCGGTCGAGCCAAGGATGCCAGCGCGAGACAGCCCAGCGGCTCCCGAGCCCACAGGCAGGAGGCTCCCACCCCGCTAACTTGCCTGCCCGCTGGAGCCTACAAGCAGCCGCCCTCTCGCCCTCGAGGGCCCCAGTGCACTGATGCCCCGGGGCGTGAGTGGTGCTGGAGGGCGAGGCACGTGGGTAGTGTGGTGTGTGTGTGGGGTGGGAAGTGTGGCCGGTGAGATACAGCAGAGGGAGGAGGGGGAAGGTGTGAGGGGGTGGGTTTGGTAGTGCTTGCTCTCCGGGCCTCTCAAAGGGGTCCCGCGGGTACTGCAAGCCTTTCCCTGGGATCCCATGGCGTCTTCAACTTGGGGAGAAGCAAGCCTGGAAGTGTAGGTTTGGTGTAGAACTGAACCTCATGTGGGTCTTGAGTTTTACAAGCCCCTATCGTGAAGACACTCGATACTGCCTGTGGGTTGTCGCCGTTGCAAACAGTCTCAGCAACGCAGGTGTGTGGCTCCCGTCGAAGACCAGAGCGAAACCCCTGAGACAAGATACATCCCCGGCGTCCTTGAAGCGGCGATGGATTCCCGTGTGTCCCATAGCCTGGGTCCTGGTGTGGCGGTTTTGGAGGGAGGGATGCTGCTCTTCCTCCCTTCCTGGATGTTTTGGGTGTCCATGGGGCTCCGGGAAGCAAACCGTCCAACATGAATTAAATGTCCCTCTAGCGGAGGGTGGGGCCGGAGAGAAGTGAGCTACCAGCCCCCTTGCAGAGGGCCGAGCGACGTGGAATCCAGAGAATGAGCTTCGGTCTCCTGAGTGTGGCTCCTCAGCAGTGCAGTTCGGGTCTGGCCGGTTTGGCATCCAGTGCGCGAGGCTTGGCCTGAAGTATGTGGTTGAGGCGAAGCCACGTGGGTGGGCTCTGCGGCAGCCGAGTCCCCACCGTCTTTGTCTTTGAGAGCCGCCCACGACATTCCTTGACGGATGAAGTGACGGTGCCCACGCCGGCGCTGGCTGTATTACACGCCTTGAACCGCACGTTTTCCCAGAGGCGGGACTGCTGTTGCTCCCAGGAGTGCAATGAACCGCATTTCTCCCTGCCTTCCTCCCCTGGGTCCCTTGCTCCAGCCCGCCCTCCCTCTTTCCCTGTGTCCCTCTGTCTTTCCCTCCGTTCCTGTTGCCTCCCTCTATCTGTCTCAGTCAGCACCCACTCCCTCCCTCCTCCATCCCACTCCCCTCCCTGCCTTCAGTATCTCTCTCTCTGCCCATCCTTCCGTCCCTCTAGGTCTCTGTGACCATCTCTCTCTATCTGTGCCTGCCTTCCCTCCCGCCTGGAAGGTCCCAGCATCCGGGGGTGCCAGGGTCTGCGGTCTAAATTTTTGGCTGCTCTGCGGTGCTTGGCAGCGCTCCTGCCAGAGCCGAAGGGGCGCGGGTTGGCCGGCTGTTGTTGATTGGAGGAGGGGCAGAGGTGTAGCGAGGAGCGGGAGGGAGAGGCCTGGACTGCAGGGCAATGTAAGGTGTTTGGGATGGGGGTCCCGCCAGCCAGGGGGAAGGTATACTACCCGGTGGGGGGGGTATGTGGTCAGGCGGTGGGGTGTGAGGAAGGAGCAGGAGCTCACCCGTGGCTCCTATCCCCTGGGAGGCCAGGCGTTTCAACCAGCGTGCCGCGGTGGGCAGCCCGCCTGCTGGGTACTGGGCGGTTCCAGGATCCCGGGACCCCAGGAAGGAGAATAGCTACTCCGTTGTGCAGGTCTGTCGGGCCAGTCTGGGAGGAAGGAGGTACTGGTGGGTCGGCCCGGAGGGAAGACACGCCCCTACATCCCCAACCAGGGGTTCCCCATGAATGAGAGGCCACCCGCCCTGCCGAGACCCCGTCCCCAGCCCGCGTCCTATAAAGCTCCTCCAGCAGAACCCGGTATTCTTCCTCAGCTGAGGGGTGGTTCCAGCCAGGGCTCTTCCGATTCCTGCAGTTCCTGGGCCTGGGTTTCTAGAAGTAAGTGTATAGAACTCTGGGGCACGCCCGAGGCTCATCCAGCAACAGGCGGAGGGTGGAGCCTTGGCCGGGCTCCTGGGGCGGTGGTGAGTCACCTTGAGCGACTTCCATCTGCTCCTGTGTGGGGAGCCCTCCGAGAGTATGGGCTGGGAAGGTGGGACTGCCCGGAGGCTTAGGGTCCCCACGCCCGCCCGGCGACCTGCGGAACCCTGACCCCATCCCCGCACCATGGACTGCCCTGGGGCGTGGGTGGCGCAAATGCATGGCCCTGTGGCTCAGCTTGGCCGGGCCTGGCTGTGTCCCCACGCTGGGGGCCGGCAGATTACGTCGCTGCACACATCCCACGGTCCCCCAGACATTTCCTCAGGTGATGCGGGAGAGACCCTTCCCGGCATCTGAGGGGTGGGGGAGGGGCCTTTGGGTGTGAACTGGGGCAGCATGGGCAAAATCCCATGCTACTACGTGGCCACCCGACCAGGGGAGCAGGGCGGTACCCGCCCCGGGGGCGTGTTGCAGGGGAGCTTACCTGGGTGGGCGTTGCCTGCCACTTGCCCAGTCCCTCGTGCCTGTACCCTTGGGACACTGAAACCAGGCGTAGATCACCAGTTTCCGGGGAGGCCATTGCTCTCTGGCAAGTCCTTCCCTGGTGTGATGCCTGGAAGCGATCGCCTTCTCAGGCTTCCGGACAGCAGGGCGTCTGGGATGGGTGGCGGAGGTCCGCTGTAAGCCTGCTTCTTGCGAGGGCTGCATTCCTCTGACCAGGCGGAGATTCCCTGCGGTGCACTCAACTGCCGTGACCTCTCATTCGAAAACAGTCTGGATCCTGGGCCTCACCCGAATTGCAGATAGCCTGGCCAGCCGTTCTCATTGGCGTGCCCTGAGTGCGGGTTCCTGCCAACAAAGCAGGCTCGCAGGGGCTTCCGCTTGCCTCAGGGTCGAACGGTCTCTTCCACACCCGTCCTCGTCCTCGGGCTTCTCGCGAGGGAGGTGCTGCGTTCGAGTGTCGGAGCCATACCTTGAACTGGCAGCACACCGCCTGGCGATTCCGGTCAGCCAGGCGGCGCGGACAGCCAGAGTCTCTACGAGGCCCGGCGGGAGGCTCCACCATTTCTTGCCTGCCGCTGAGCCCTCGGACAGCCCACCCTCGCTCTCCAAGGGGCCCCAGCGCACTAATGCCCCCGGGGCGTGGTGGTGCATGTGTGTGGGCGTGGGGGCGTGGGTAGGTGGGGTTTTGAGTTTTGGGGAGGGTGGGGCAGGAGGCCGAGAGAGCGCCAGCAGAAGGGGAGGGGAAAAGGGGGTGAGGGGGGGTGGGTTTTGGTGGGCTGTCTCTCTGGGCCTCTCCAGTGATCCCGCGGGAACTGAGAGCCGCTCCCTGTGTTCCCATACAGCAGGGAGAAAAACCAGCCTGGAAGGGGTGTGGTGGAGTGTGGAACTGGGAAGGCGTCCGTGTGGGTTTTGTCAGGTTTTACAGGCCCTTCTCGGCGAAGACACCCGATGCCTGTGGGCCTTCGCCATTTACCGTGACAGGTCTACTCACTCACGCAGGTGTGTGGCTTCGTCAAAGAGCCAGAGCGAAACTCACAGACAAGATACATCCCGTGCATGGCCAGGTTTGACAGAGGGATTCCCGGTATACCATAGCGTGGGGTGTCTGCGGGTAGCCGGTTTGGAATGGGGGCTGCTCTTCCTCCCTTCCCTATGGATGGATGTTTCTGGGTGCCCTTGCTTGGAATCCAGGCACAAACCGTCAACATAGCCCACATCCCACCTCTCGGGGTGGGGGTGGGGGCGGAGAGGCGTGCTACCAGCCCCTGCAGAGGGCAGCGGCTGACGTGGGAATGAAATCAGGCTTCAGTCACTCCCTGAGTGTGGCAGTGCGGTGGTGGGGCTGGCATGGCCTGCTGCTGGGCTCGGTCTGGGGATGTGTGGTGTTAAACCACATTGGGTGAATAGCCCATAGCAGAGTCACCATCTTTGTCTTTGGGGAAGCAGCCCATTCCTTGGAGCAGCGGAGGCAGGTGTGAAGCAGCGAGTGTCCAGCAGCGCGGCTGAACCTCAGCCAGCGCCGGCCACCATTTTCCAGGCCTTGGGGCTGCTGTACTCCAGAGTCAGAGGGCAACTTCTGCTTCCCTGCCTTCTCCCTCGGTCCCCTTGCACCTCCCGCCCTCCCTCTGTCTGTGTCCCTCTACTTTCCTCGTTTCAGACTGCCTCCCTCTCTCTATTGTTGGTCCAGGTACCTCCCTCCCTCCCTCCCTCCATCCTCCCGTCCCTGCCTTTGCCAAAGTCTCTCCTCCTCCCATCCTTCCGTCCCTCTAGGTCTCGTTCCTCTCCCACCACCATGCCTGCCTTCCCTCCCACTCCTGGGCGGGTGCTTATCCCAGGTGTGTGCCCTGTAGGTCTAGAGGTCTGCGTAAAGCCGCCAGGCTCCCGTAGTGTGGTAGCTCCTGGGGAGGCTACAGAGGTACAGGTTGTCGAAAATGATGTTGGGTAGGCCAGAGGGGCAGGCCGGGGCGGAGAGGCCTGGATGCTGCCTGGAGCCTGGTGTTTGCTTGGGGCCGGGTGTCTCCCACGCAGCCAGGTGGGGCGCGCCCACTGCAGGACGGTGCCGGTGGTGGGCAGGGGTAGGGTGGCCGAGAAAACAGAGAGCTCTTCTGGGGCTGCTCACAGGAGTAAGTGGTTGCCCACAGGCCAGCGGCGTGCGGGGTAGGCGGCCCGCCTGCCGTGCGGGCGGCTCCAGGAGTCCCGGGGCGTAGGAATGAATAACAGTTCTTTCCTTTTGTGGAGTCTCCTGTTGGTGGGCTGGGAATGCCAAGCTGAGGTCGCCTGGAAGACATACCCCTCCCATACCTTGGGGGTTACCGCAAAGAGACACCGCCTGCGCGACCCACGGCCACAGCCCGCGTCCCTAAGAAGCTCCTCCAGCGTTGGTATTCGCTGAGGTGGTTAGCAGGCTATACAAGGTCTGCAGCTCCCAGGGGCACCGGTTTCTGGGAAGAGCTGCGCCTGCAGAAACTCTAGGCACACCAGGAGGAGCTCATCCATCAGCAGGCCAGAGTGGAGTGGAGATGGCGCCAGGGCTCACCAAGGGTGCCAGTGGGTGGGGAGCGAGGGCGGCTTGCATCTCTTCCGGCAGTCACGAGAGGAGCCCGTGGCTGGTGGCGTGGTGGAGCCCGCCCGGCTTGAGTTTCCATGCAGCCCGTCAACCAGGGCCTGGCCCCAGCCCACCAGCAAGGGCTGCCCTGGGTGCGTGGGTGCTGGCACTACCTGCTGGCGCTGTGGCTGGCCAACTTGGCGGGCCTAGCTGTCCCATGGCGCATGGGCGGCGAGCCATTCGCTGCCGTCCCTGTCCCGGGCACTGCCGGGGGTCGAGGCCACCCGAGGCATCTGAGGGTAGGGAGGGAGGCTGCTGGGGAGGAGAGCAGGGCGTATGCAAAATACGCCTGCGGGAGCCGACCAGGGAGCAGAGGTGACACCCTCCGGGGGGTGCAGGGGCACCTCGTGCACCAGCTTACCACCCTGTCCCGGGTGCCTGGCCCGCTGTAGTTCTGAAACCAGGCGTAGATCCCATATATGCCAGCTGCGGGGGCGTCTCTGGCCCAGTCCTTCCTGAGCAATGCCTGCAAGCGATCACTTCTCTCAAGTCTGAGCAGCAGGGCCTTCTAGGATAGGTGACAGAGGTCCACGCCTGCTATGCTGGGCGCATTACTCCCGGCCAGGGCTGAGGAATTCCCACGGTGCTGCCTCAGCTAGCATGACCTCTACGTTCTGAAACCAGATCTGGGCGGGGCTCTACGGGCGCGTTGGCCACTGGGCCAGCGTTTTGGCGAAGATTTGCCGGGTGAGGACCACCTGCCAACAGGCTGGGGCCTTGCTTGCGCCTCGGGGTCGGAAGAGTCTCCTCCGCTGTCCTCATCCCTCGGGCTTCGGCGGAGGTGCCGTTTGAAAGGTGTCGGGAGAGCCATGTGGTGAGTACATACGGCGTTCGGTCCCAACCAGAGGCCCGGCGCGCGGGCAGCCGGCGTGAGAGCCCACAGGCAGGGAGGCTCCACCCCTGCGCACCCACACAGGCCTGGGACAGCCACGCCCTCCACCGCTTGAGGGCCCCAGCGCGGGTGACCACCCCGGGGCGTGGTGGTGCTTGTTGGGGGTGAGGCATTGGGTGAGGGAGTGGGGTTGGTGGGAGGGGGTAGGGCCTTGGCCAGAGGCACTTGTGAATCACGAGGAGGAGGGTAAAGGGTGGGGGTGGCAGGTACTTGGGTTTTGAGGCGGGGGCTGGCTCTCGAGGGCCTCTCGGAGCATCCATGGCAGCTGGAAGCCCAGCTCCCTGGAGTTTCCCAGGCTTCAGCAGGGAAAACCAGCCTGGAATGGAGGAGGTGGAGTGTGGAACTGAACCTCCGTGTGGGTGCAGTTTTACAGGCCCCATCTCTCATGAAGACACTTGATGCCTGTGGGTGTAACCGGGCCTCTCAGGCTATCCCATGGCAACTGGAAGCCCGCTCCCTGGGTTTCCCACTGACTTCAGCAGGGAGAAACCAGCCTGGAATGGAGGTGGGTGTGTGGAACTGCGTGAGCGTCCCGTGTGTGGGTCTTGAGTTTTACAGGCCGTCTCCGACCTGCCGATGCCTGCAGGTGTGCGTTGCCGTGGCACAGTCTCACCCATGGGTGTGGCAGCTCCCACATTAGAAGACCAAGGCGAAACCCCGGGGGCATGATGGCTTGGCAGTGGATTCCCGTGTCCATAATGTGGGGAGTGCGGTGTGGCGGTTTGGAGGAAAGGCCCGAAGAGAGGATGCTGCTCTTCACTCCTTCCTATGAATGTTTCTAGCGATTGCCAAAAGGATCCGAGGAGAACCGTCCAATGGTCCTGTGTACCTCTGGGGTTGGGGGTGGGGCTGGGGAGCCTGAGCTACCTGCCCCTTACAGATGTGATGCGGCGTGGAATCGGAAGAGCTGATCCCTCCTGGGTGTGGCGCATTCCCTCCGTGGTCAGTGGTCGGGCTTTCTTCCTGGTCCTCCTATGCGGGGCTTGGCCTGGAAATGTGGTAGTGTGGTAAACCACGTGGGTCTGACGGCAAGGAAGGCCCGTATTGTTACATGCTTTGAGTAAACATTCCTTGGGGGAGAGGCAGAGAACCTGTGCCCAGCTGGCCATGCGCCAGCCCATAAGCCACGCGGGCACTTTCCATTTTTCCCAGGTGCAGGGGCTGCTGTTGCTCAGGAGTCAGGAGACTGGCTTTTCTCCCTACTGCCGCTTTACTCCCTCTGTCCCACTTGCCCTCACACTGATCCTGTCCCTGTGGCTCCCTCTGTCTTTCCCTCCTTTCCTGCTGCCTCCTCTTCTCTGTAAATTCAGTCCTCCCTCCCTCCCTCCCCTCCCTCCATCCCTCCGTCCCCACCTCCTGCCTTCCAGACTCTCTGCTCCTTCCCTTTTGTGGGTCTCCCGTTCCTCTCTCCACCTGTGTCTGCCTTCCTCCATGGAAGGGTCAGCAACCCTGGTGTGCCCGGTGTCTGTGGTCTGCGTACAGCCACCAGGTGCTCATGATTGGCAGGATTCCTGGGAGGCCCTTTGTGACCTGGTTGGCGAGGTAGTACATGGGCGCTTGAAATTCTTGAACTAGGAGGAGAGAACCTGGGCCACGTGAGCAGGGCGGTATTCCGGCGGGACTACAGGGTCTCCCACTGCTGAGCTGGGGAAGGGACGCATACTACTGCCACCGAGCTGGGGTAGCTTTGTCCAGTTGGGGGTGCAGGTTGTGGGAAAGGCAAGAGCACTGTGAGGGCTGCTGCAGGAGGCCAGGAGGCTGACCGCCAAACCCGTCGTCTTGGGCGGCTTCCTGCTGGTGGGCCGCCCTCAAGACCCGGGACACCCAGGAAGGATTGGCACTTCTCCTTTGTGCGGAGTCTCTCAACGGGCCCAGTCCTAGGAGGCAGGAATGCCAGTCGGGTCAGCCCGGGGGGAAGACACTCCCCCTCCATGCCCAGCCAGGGGTTCCCCGGGAAAGAGATGCCACCGCCCTGCCGCGACCCCATCCCCAGACCGCGTCCTAAAGCTCCTACAGCAGAGCACTGTATTCGTCCTCGCTGAGGGGTGGTTCCAGCCGAGAGGGCTCTTCTGATTCCTGCAGCTCAACCGGGTCTTCGGTTTCTAGGAAAGTTTCTGCCTGCTGCAGGAACTCTGGGCATGACTCCCCACGCCTTGGCTTGGAGCCGGAGGAGTGGACCTGTGGCAGGCCCCGATCCCACAGGGCAGTGGGATTGGCACTTTGGACAGCTTGCATCCTGCTCCTGTGGCCGAGGAACCCCTCTGGTGGCCTTGAACTGGGGGAGGTGGGCACGGCTTGGGGTTCCCACGCAAATCCGGCGACCTGCAGACCCTGCCCCAGCCACACCACGGACTGCCCCGGGATGTGTGTGGCAAGCACACTGCTGGCCCTATGGGCCAGGCGGGCCTGGCGCAGTACCACGCACAGGGAGTGGCAGGCCATCGCCTGGGTCTCCCTGTCCCCAGGCATTTAGCACCGGGTGGGAAGCCACCACGGCGTCTGAGTGTTGGAGAGTTCTCGCCGGGAGGGAGCCAGGTGAGGTGGAGCCAGCCCACAGGATACGGGGCCACCACGACCAGGGAGCAGGTGACACCAGCCCGGTGTGGTGCGTTGCGGGGGCAGCCTGAGTAAGCTGGTGCCCACCGCGATCCCACGCGTGCCTTGCCGCTGGACTGCAAGCCAGACGTAGCGATCCTATGGACTCGGGAGGCCCGTCTCTCTGGCCAGTCCTTCCTGGTGAAAATTACTTCCTGGAGAAAGCGATCCTTCTCAAAGCTCGGAGGAGCAGGGCCATCTGGGATGTGGTGACGGATGTCCAGATTTGAGCTACTCTGTGGGCCACGTCTCCCGGCCGGAAGTGAGGAGATTCCACGGTGCTGCCTAGGCTGCGTGACCTCTCTGTTCTGAAACCAGATCTGGACCCTGGGCTCCGGAATGCCGGAAAGCGGCCTGGTATGTTCTCTAGTGGCGTGCCAGGAGTGCAGGTTCTGCTCAAAGCAGGCTGCCCAGACTCACTTTGCCTCGGTCCAGGCCAGAGACTCCTCCGCCCGTACTAGGTCCTACAGACTGCGGGGAGGTGCCCGGAAAGAAGGTGTCAGGAGGCCTTCAGCGGGGGCACCGCCGCGGTGTTCCGGTCCAGCCAGGAGGCGGCGCGGGTGTGGCGGCTCTGTAGAGGCCCAGGCAGAGGCCTCACCCCTTCTTGCTGCCACTGAGCCTGGGACAGCCAGCCCTCTCGCCCTCCGAGGGGGCTTGTACTTATGCCCCAGGCATGGTGCTGCCCAGTGGGGTGGCATTGGGTGAGGAGGTGGGGTTGGGGGTGGGAGGGTGGCCAATGAGGCCAGAGAGATGCTGAGGAAGGGGGAGAGGGGGAAGGGGTGGGGGGGGTGTGGATTTTGGGGGGCTGGCTCTCCGAGGGCCTCTCAAGGGGACCAGGGGTGAGCCTATGATTGTGACAGCGTCTTCAGAATGGAGGAAAACCAGCCTGGGAGGTGATGTGAAGTGTGGTGGAAAAGTCGGTGTGGGTCTTGAGTTTGGGCCCCTCTCGTGAACACCGATGCCTGTGGGTGTTGTGCTTGCGTTGCCATGATAGTCTTACGCAGGTGTGTGGCTCCCGTCCGAAGACCATGGCCTTGAAACCCCAGACAAGATGTCCAGTATTGAAGCATTGATGGATTCCCGTGTCCCATAGCGTGGGGAGGTCTGCAGTGTGGCCGGTTTGGAGGGAGGGGGCTAGGAGAGGTCACTACTCTTCCTCCCTTCCCTGGATGTTCTGGGTGCCCACTTGGGGTCCGGGATACAAACAGTCAACATGGTCAGCCTCTCGTGGTGGGGTGGGGGCCGAGGCATGAGCTACCCAGGCCCCTTGCACAGAGGGCGAAGCTGACCTGAGATCGAAATCAGGCTTCAGTCTCTCCTGAGTGTGGCTCCTCTGTGGTGCAGGAGGAGTGGGCTGTCGGCCTGGCGCTCTGCGGCGGGGGCCTCGGCCTGGGGATGTGTGGTGGGTGAAATACGTGGGTGGAATGATACCACTTACGGCAACCCGAGTCCCGTCTTTTTGTCTTTGAAACCCCGTTCCTTGTGCGGGCGGAACAGAGTGAAAAGGAACACGCCCGGCCATGCATGAAAGCCCTCCGGCGTGAGGTACACAGAGGGCGTGGCTGCTGTTGCTCCAGGGGTCCAGGGGCCGCATTTTCTCCACTACCTTCCTCCCTCCCGCCCTCCCGCCCTCCCTCTGTCCCTGTGTCCCTCTGTCGTCCCCTCGTTCCTCATTTGCCTCCCTCTCTCCTGTCGGTCAGTCCTCCCTCCCTCCCTGCCTTTTCCAGTCTCTCCTAAGCCCATCCTTCCGTCCCTCTAAGTCTCCACGTTCCTCTCTCTCCACCTGCTGCCTGCCTTTCTCCCGCCTGGGTGAGCATCCCGGTATTACAGGGTCTGGGGTCTGCATACAGCCGACGAAGCTCCACGGTAGCTTGGCAGCTCACCAGGGCCATAGAGGCACAGGTTAACGATCGTGACGTTATGTGAGGAGGGAGGCGCGGTGGGGCGGAAACCCGGAGAGGAGAGAGGAGCCTGGGCAGCTACTGGAGCGATTGTTTGTAGTCGGGGCCTCACCCAGCCTGGGTTAGGAAGCATACTACTGCCGTGGTGGGGGTAGCGGTGGTCGGGAGTAGGGGTGGGTGTGGTGGATGGGCAAGAGAGCTCTGCGGGGCTGCTTACTGGAGGCGGGTGGCTGCCCATAAAATTATGGCGTGCGCTGTAGACTACCCACCCTGCTGGGTACACTGCTGGGCGGCTCGGGATCCCAGGCATTGGAATGCTGGGATTCTCCTTTGTAGGAGTCTCACGGGCCAAGTCCCTAGGAGGCAGGAATGGTAGGCGGGTCAGCTCGGGAAACCCACCCCTCAATGCCCAGCCAGGGGCTTCCCGTGAAAGAGGCCACCACCCTGCGCGACCCCGTCTTAGCCGTGCTAAAGCTCCCTCACTCCCTTGGGGAAGGCCCGGTATTTAACCTTGCTGCTGGCTGAGGTGGTTCCAGCCAGCGGGCTCTTCTGATTCTGCAGCTCAGGGCCTTTCGGTTTCTAGGAAAGTGTTCACCTGCTGCTGCAGAAACTCTGGGTACACCAGGGAGCTCATGAGCAAGCGCGGCCGGAATAGGTGGGGAGCGAGCACCCGGGCTCCTGGGGGTGAGTGGAGGGAGCGCGGATGACTTGCATCTGCTCCTGCGGCGCGGAGCCCTCCGGGAGCGTGGGATGGGGAGGTGGACCAGCCCTGGCTTGGGTTCCCACGCCGCCCCTGGGACCCCTGGCTGGCCCAACCCGCGTACTGCCCTGGGGTGGGGCGTGGGTGGGCGCCAAGCTGCATATGTGGCCCAACGAAATGAATGGCCTGGCTGTCCCTGCGCGCATGGGCCGGCAAACCTGCGTCCTGCTGCGTGTCCAATTCGGGCATTTGCTTCGAGGGGTGCGAGGAAGCCAACAAGGGTCGAGGGTGGGAGGGGCCCACATTGGGGAGAAACCAGGCGGTAGGGAAAAATCCACGCCTGCGGGGCCACCCGACCAGAGCTGAGGTGACAAAGCCGGGGCAGCTTGCGAGAGGGATGCCTGCGTGTGCCGGGGAGCCTACCTCGGTGCAGGTGCCTAGCCCGCCCGGTTCCTGAAACCAGGCGTGAATCCTGGACGGGGAGGCCACGTCTATCTGTGAGATCCTTCCCTGGTGACGATGCCTGGAAAGTGATGCTTCTCTCTAAAGGCTGGGAGCGGCAGGGCCGTCTGGATGATGATAGGGTGACAGAGGTCCTCTTTAAGCCTGCCTTCTTGCAGGCGTACCTGCCGGGGCAGAGATTCTCGCCGGTGCTGCACTCAGCTGGTACTTGACCTCTCGTTCTGAAACCAGATCTGGACCCTGGGCTCGGGAACACTGCGATGGCCTGGAGGCGGAAGGGGCGTTTCTACTCTGAGCGATGCCGAGTGCGGGTTGCGCTCGAAGCAGGCTGCATGGAGACTCTAGCTTTGCCTCGGTCCAGAGCGAGTCTCCTCTGCGTCCTACCGTCACACGAGGAAGCTTCCCGGCGGAGAGAGTTCCGTTCAAAGGTCGCCGGAGAGCCGCCGAGAACCCGCGGCACAGCGTCCCGATTAAAGCCGGGAGGCCAAAGCGCGGGCAACCAGCGGCTATTCACGAGCCCACTGGCAGGAGTACCCCTTCTTTGCCTGCTGCTGAGCCCTGGGACGGCCGCCCTGGCTCTCAAGGGGCCCCGGCGCGCACAGTACCGGTGCCTGGTGTTGCTTGTGTGGGTGGGGGCATTGGGTGAGGTGTGGTTGGGGGTGTGGGAGGGGTCGGGCCAGAGGCCAGAGAGAAACAGAGGAAGGGGGAGAGGGGGAAGGGGTGAGGGGGTGGGTTTCAGGCGGGGGCTGGCTCTCCGGGTCTCTCCAGGGATCCCACGGTAACTGAAAGCCGCTCCCTGGGTTCCCACGCGTCTTCAGCAGGGAGAAACCAGCCTGGGAAGGGTGGAGTGAGTGGAACTGAACCTCCGTGTGGGTCTTGAGTTTTTACCTCAGGCCCCCTCTCCCTTGAACCTGCCAGTGGGTGTCAGCGTTGCCGTGACAGGCACCATGCAGGTGTGTGGCTCCCATTAGAACCAGGCAGAAGCTACCAGAGAAAGATACATCCCGGCATGATGGCTTGACGATGGATTCCCGTGTCCCATAGCGTGGGGAGTCTACAGTGTGGTGGTTTTGGGGTGCCTCGCCTCCCTTCCCTGGAGTGTTCTGGGTGCCCGCGGAACTCAGAAGCTCAAACCATCAACATGTTCAGCCTCTCGGGTGGCGGTGGGGCCCGAGGAGGCGTAGGCTACACCGGCCCACGGGAGCGGCGGTGGAATCAAGTCGGGCTTCAGTCTGGCGTGGCTCACCTCTGTGGTGGGTGGTGGGGATGTGGCCTGGCTCTGCTGCGGGGGTGACCCTGCGGTTGTGTGTGGTGGGTAAACCATGTGGGTGAATACCCTACATGGCAACCCAGTACGTCTTTGTCTTTGGGAAACCTTCACCCATTCCTTGTGCGGCCGGGCAGGGGCCGAACAAGCGTCCCATGACATGCCAGCCCTCATCGCGCCGAGATTGCCTGTTTTCCCGGAGCACGGGGTTGCTGTTGCTCCAGGTGTCCGGAGACCGCTTTTTCTCCCTGCCTTCCTCCCTAGGTCCCTTGCTCCCTCCCGCCCCTCCCTCTGGCCCTGTGTCCCTCTGTCTTTCCCTCAGTTCCTCACTGCCTCCCTCTATGGTCAGGTCCTCCCTCCCTCCCTCCCTCCCTCCATCATCCCTCCCTCCCCTACCTTCGAGAATCTCTCACACCCATCCTTCGTCCCTCCCTAGGTCTCCCGTTCCTCTCTCACCTGTGCCTGCCTTCCCTTTACCTGGAAGGTTCAGCATCAGGGGTGCCCAGGTCACGGTCTGCGTGCAGCCGTAGGCTCCAGGTGGCAACTCCTGGGGAGGCTGCAGGCGCAGGTAGGCAGGCTGGTGGAGGCGGGCGCCAGGGGAGCCTTGGCAGCCCGGGGAGAGAGAGGAGGCCCTGGGCTGCCGGGCCGGTGTTTGCCTGGGGCAGGTCTCCACTGGCCGGAAAGGCGCTTGCTACCTGCCAGGCGGGGGTAGCCGGTGGGGTGGCGTGGGTGGGGTGGTGGAAGGCAAGAGCTCTGCGGGGCTGTACTTTCCCACGGGAGGCCAGGTGGCTGCCAGCAAACCAGCTGGCGTCTGCTGGCGTGACAGGCGGCTCCCATCCTGCTGGAGTGCCTTGGCGACTCCAGGATCCCAGGGGCTTGGGGAAAGAATGGCAGTTCTCCATTATGCGGAGTCTCTCATTGGGCCCAGTCCTATGGGAGGCGGGAATGCAGGCGTGTCAGTGCGGAGGAGGCCGCCCCTCCATCTTCCAGCCAGGATCCCAGCGAAGAGATAGCGCCCTGCACCACGACCCAAGTCCTGACACAGCGTCTAAATCTCCTACAATGAAGCATGGTATCTTCCTGGCTGAGGGGTGGCTCCAAACTGGCCGGGCTCTTCCAATTCCTGCAGAAGAAGCTCCCCAGGGGCCTTGGACTGCTGGAAGGTGCACCTGCAGGGTCTCGGAGCGCTAAGAATTTCCCATCAGAAGCAGCAGGCCAGAGGTGGGGAGATGGCGCCCGGGCGGGCTCCTGGGGTGGGGAGGACTTACCAGGACGGCCTCCTGCTCACCGGCACGGGGCCTCCGAGCGCCCAGGCGCAGGAGGTGGGCTACCACTGTGCCCGTTTTCCCAGCGCCGCCCTGAGCCTGGGGCCCCTGGCACCTGCCCCACCATGGACTGCCCTGGGACGTGGGTGGCGCTAGCACGCCTTGGCCCCTGTGGCCCAGCTTGAGCGGGTCTTGGCTGTCCCACTGCGCAGGGGCACAGCAGGCCGTCGCGCTGCGGGTCCCGGTACCCCTGGCATTTGCTTTCGGGGGTGCGCGCGGAGCCGCGGCGTCTGAGGGTGGGAGGGCCCCGCCGAGGAACCCAGAGCGGCGTAGGCGGAAATCCCGCCTGCAGGACCACCCGACCAAGGAACAAGCGTGACGCCCGCCAGGGCCGCGTACAGGGGCGAATGGCAATACCCAAGCCCGCGCCCTGCCACCCGGTCCCAGGTCCCTGGCCCTTCGATTCTGAAATCAGACGTGACTCCTGGACTCTGGGGGCCCGTATAGCCAGTCCTTCTGGTGGCGATACTGGAATGCGATCCTTCTCCAAGGCTCAAGAGCAGCAGGGGATCTGGGCTGCAGGGTGACAGGTCTGCTTTCACTGTCTTCTTGGGGGCGCGTCTCCCCGGCCAGGCGGAGTTTCCACCGGTGCTGCCTCAGCTGGCGTGACGTCTGGATTCTGAAACCAGATCTGGTTGGAGCCGGAACTGCTGACCAATGGAGCCAGCCTTTCTCTGTTGGTGGCGATGCCCTGGTACGGGTTCCACTCAAAGCAGGCTCGCAGGGCTGGCACATACTCAGCAGGGTGGAAAGAGCAGGGGAGTACTCCTCCCGCCGTCCCTCGTCCTCCTGGTTTCCGGCGGAGCGGGGTGCCCGTTGAGGTGTGGGGAGGGAACCGCCATGGAGCACTAGGCAGCATTCCCGGTCAACCCGGAGGCGGCTGAACAGCCAGCGGCTCTGCGAAGAGCCCACAGCAGGCAGGGGAGGATCCACCCCTTCTTACACGCCTGCCACTGAGCCTAGGGCCGCCCTTGCTTGCCCTCCCGAGGGTCCCCAAGCGCACTGATGCTCCCGGGGCGCGGTGGTGATGGTGGGGGTGGGGGCATTTGTTGATGTGGTGTTGGTGTGGGAGGGGTGGGACGGCCAGAGATGCTGAGGAAGGGGAGAGGGGTGGGGGGGGTGCAGGTTCCAGGCAGAGGCTGGCTCTCGGGCCTCTCCAGGTATCGCTGGAACTGAAGCCCTTCCCTGGGTTCCAGGCGTGTCTTCAGGAGAGCTTGGCCTTTACATAGGGTGGAGTGGGTGTGGAACTGAACCTGCTGTGGGTCTTGAGTTTTACAGGCCCCCTCTCGTGAAGACACCCGATGCGCAATGGCTGTCACCATTGCCGTGACAGTCTCACCCATATGGTGTGTGGCTCGATGAAGACCAGAGGGAAAACAAGTGAAAAGATACATCCCGGCGTGTTGAAAACGGCGATGGATTCCTGTGTCCCATAGCGTGGAGAGTCTCGCAGTGTGGCGGTTTGGAGGGAGGGCAAGGGATGCTCTTCCTCCTTTCCTGGATGTTTCTGGTGCCTTAGGGACTCCCAGGCTCAAACAAATCAACTTGAATTCAACTACCTCCTACATGAGGGTGGGAGGTGAGACTTGAAGAGACATGAGCTACCGGCCCCACGAGAGGGCAGAGTTGGGTTTCTCCTTGTTGGTCCGGCTGATCTGGAGCTCCGATCCTATGGTGATCTGCCCTAGCAACTTGGCACTTCGGGATGCTGGGATTGCAGCCGTGAGCCACCGTGCCCGACCCACTTTATTAATCAGAAAGGAATAGATCGGCCTGGCGTTGTGGCTCATCTTTGTGATCCCAAGACTTGGGACAGCCGAGCACGGTAGATCATTTGAAACTAGGAGTTCCAGAATGGCCTGCGCAACATGGTGAAAGCGGTCTCTCTCTCTCTCTCTCTCTCTCTTTTTTTTTTAGGGTGGAATTTCGCTCTTTTTGCCCAGGCCTGAATGCAGTGATGAATTCTCGGCCCGCCACGGCCTCCGCCTCCCAGGTTTGGGTGGTTCTCCTTCCTCAGCCTCCCGAGTGTCTGCAATTGGAGTTGTGAGCAATAATGCCTGGCTAATTTTTTTTCTTCTTTTTTATCTTTTTTTGGGTAGAGATGGGGTTTCTCCATGTTGGTCCAGCTCTCCTGGAGCTCCTGACCTCTGGTGATCCTCCCGCCTATGCCTCCAGGGCTGCTGGGATTGAAGGCATGAGCCACCGCACCCGGCCCACTTTATTAATCAGAATGGAATACATTGGCCTGGCATGGTGGCTCATGCTTGTAGTCTCAGGATGTTGGACGACCAAGCTCGGAGGATCCCTTGCAGCTAGGAATTGCAAACAGGCTTGGGCAACATGAGGTGAGGCTTGGTCTCTCTCTCTCTATGTCTCTGTCTTTTTTTTTCCTTTTGAGACGTTCGCTCTTGTTGCCTGGCTGGAATGCAGTGGCCCAGTCTCAGCCCGTCATGGCCTCTCCCCTGGTTTGGATGTTTCTCACTCTAAACTCCCGGTGGCTGTGATTGCAGATGTGAGCCATAATGCAAGGTAATTTTTTTTTTTTTTGGGGGGGGGTAGAAATGGGGTTTCTGATGTTTGTCTGGATGGCCTGGAGCTCCCGACCTCTGTTGATCCACCCTCCTAGGCCTCGGGGAGGTGCACAGGAATGCAGGTGTGAGCCATGGGTGCCTGGCCCAATTTATTAATCCAAGCAAAAGATTGTCCTGGAGTGTTGGCTCACACTTGTAGTCTCAGGATCTTGGACGGCCACGTGGGGGTGACCACCGGAGCCTAGTAGTTCCAGACTGGCCTGGGCGACATGGTGAATCCAGTCTCTATCTCTCTCTATATTTTTAGGGCTGAATTTTGCTCTTGTTTCCCAGGCTGGAAGGCAATGGCACGGTTTCCTTCTGCCGTGGCCTCATCCTCCCAGGTTTGGGTGGTTCTCTTCCCTCAGCCTCCTGATGTGGCTGTGATTGCAAGTTTGAGTCATAATGCCCTGCAATTTTTTTTTTTTTTAGGGTGGTTGAGATGGGGTTTCTCCATATTGGTCTGGCTCACTGGGAGCTTCCAACCTCCAGTAAACCGCCCTCCTAGGCCTCTGGGGTGCTGGGATTGCAGGCATGAGCCACCATGCCAGGCCCAATTTATTAGTCAAAAGGGAATAGAGTGGCCTGGCATGATGGTTCCTGTAGTCCCAGGAACTTGAACTGACCCGAGGCTTGCAGTGAATTACTGGAGCCTACAGAATACCAAACTGGCCTGGGCAACATGGTGAAACAGGTCTCTGTCTCTCTTTTTTTTTTTTTTTTTTTTTTGGCCCCGGCGGTCTCAGCCACCATGGACAACACCTCCTGGGTTGGTGGACCTGCTGACTTGGCGCCCCAAGTTGCTTGCTGGGATTGGCAGGTGGGAGCATAGTAAGCCTAATTTTTTTTTTTTTTGAGCCAGGCGGGTTTCTGTTTTGGTCCGACTGGCCTGGAGCTCCGACATCTGATCTGCCCACCTTGGCCTCAAGGGTTCTGGGATGTGAGGCCACCACGTCAGGCCCAATTTGTGTCAATCAGAGAAGGGAATAGATGGGCCCGGCGTGGTGGCTCACTTACAATGATCTCTGGATCATGGGATGTCTGAGGCGTAGGGAATCACTGGAGCCTAGGAGTTCCAGACTGGCCTTGGCTACAGGGTGAAGAGTCCTGGCTCTCTCTCTCTCTCTCTCTTTATAGGGGTGGAATTTTTCTCTTGTTCCCCAGGCTGGAATGCGTGACTTGGTTTTGGCCCTTGAGAGCCTCCACCTCCTTGGTTTTGGGTGGTTCTGCCTTCCACAGTCTCACCCACACAGGTGTGTGGCTCTCGTCGAAGACCAGAGCGAAAACCCCAGAGACAAGAGATACTCGGGCGTGATGGTTTGACACACACAATGGATTCCCCTGGCTCCTCAACGGGGAGTCTGCGGTGTGGCCGGGTTTGAGGGGAGGGCTAAGAGAGGATGCCGCTCTTCCTCCCCTTCCCATGCTTCGCGACATCGTGCAGGCCCGGAAGCAAAACCGGGCCAAATATGGTCAGCCCCCGGGGTGGGGTGGGGCCGGAGAGATCGAGCTACCGCCCCTGTAGAGGGCCGAGCTTAATGCGGAATCCTAACTCAGGCTTCTGTCCTCCTGATTGTGTCTCCTCTGTGGTCGGTTGTCGTATTGTCGGCCTGGCCTACCGTGCGTCGTCCCGGTGATGTGTGTGTCTGGTAAACCACTTGGTAATACCCCATAAAACCGGAGTCGCCATCTTTGTATTTGAGGAAACCCCTTATCTCTGGCTTAATGGCACTGGACGAACAGTGCTCCTGCCGGGCCGCCAAGCAAGCAGCCCTCAGCCCGCTGGTGCTTTACCGCTTTCCGGACTGGCCAATGGTGTTGCTCAAGGAGTCCGGAGACTGTTTTTCTCCCAACCTTCCTCCCTCGTTCCCTTGCTCCCTCCCGTCTTCCGTCTGTCCCTGTGTCCCTCTGTCTTTCCCTCCGTTCCTCACTGCCTTCCCTGTCTCTGTCTTTCACTCCCTCCCTCCCCCCTCCCTCGGCTCCATTCCTCCCTGCCTTCCAAAGTCTCCACCCGTCCTTCCGTCTCAGGTCTCCGCTCCTCTCCACGTGTGCCTGCCTCCCGCATGGTATATCAGCATCCCGGTGTGCCCGGGTCTGGGTCTGCATAATAAATTGCCATGCCCACAGTGGCAAACAAAGCCTTTGGGAGGCCAGAGAGGCACGTGGGTTTGCTAGCAATGTAGAGCCCCGGGAGGGAGAGAAGACCTAGACGATGCCCGGTCCCTGTGTTTCGCAGGACGGGTGTATCCACCCAGCCCGGGAAGGACGCATACTGCCGGGGCGTGTGGTAGCCAGTGGTCAGGCAGGGGTGGTCTGGCATAAAGGCAAGAGAACTCGGCCGGTGCTGCTCCCACAGGAGGCCAGGTGGCTGCCCGCAAACCCATGCGTGCGCAGCAGACGGCTCGCCTGCTAGTACCTGGGCCGGCTCCGGGATCCCCGGGAAGCCCAGGAAAGAATGGCAGTTCTCCTTAGTGCGGAGTCTCTCACCGGGCCCAGTCCTAGGAGGCAGGAATGCCAGGCGGGTCAGCCCGGAGGGAAGAGACGCCCCTCCATGCCCAGCCATGGGTTCCCCGCGAAAGAGGCCACCGCCCTCCCCACCCCATCCCCAGCCCGGGTCCTAAAACTCCTCCAGCACAGCCCGGTATTCTTCCTCGCTGCGGGGTGGTTCCAGCCCGGCGGGCTCTTCTGATTCCTGCAGCTCCCCTGGGGCCTCTGTTTCTAGGAAAGGGTGCGCCTGCTGCAGAAACTGTGGGCACGTCAGGAGCTCATCCAGCAGCAGACCGAATGTAGTGGGAGACGCAGCCCCTCGTGGCCTAAGGGCGGTGGGAGGGCGCCCGATGGTTTACCCGTTTCCGCGGGCGCAGAGATTTTGGGGGCTGGCTGGGAGGTTGGTCTGCCCCGGCTTGGGGATCCCACGTCGCCCCGGGGACCTGGGGCCCCTGGCCCCAGCACCACCACGGACTGCCCTGGGACATGGGTGGTGCAAGCACGCCTTGGCCGTGTGGCCCAGCTTTCGAGGCCCTGGTTGCTCCATCGCGCAGAGGGTCTGCAGGACATCGCGCTGCACGCCCCGTCCCTGTGGCATTTTCGGTGGCGCGGGAGGGCCACCAGGCCTCTGTGAGTCGGAGAGAGCACATTCGGGAGGAGCCAGGGCGGCGAGGCAAAATTCGCTCGCCGGGCTACCCACCAGGGAGTAGGAGGTCACCCGCCGGGTGGTCAGGCTACCCGCGGCGCTGGCGCCCTGCCTCCCAGTCCCGCATGCCTGGCCCTTCTGTTGTGAAACCAGACGTGAATCCTGGGCTCCGGGAGGCAAGTCTCTCTGGCCAGTCCATCCCTGGTAGCGCTGCCTGGAATGTGACCCTTCTCAAAGGCTCGGAGCAGCAGGGCCGTCTGGGATGGGGTGACAGAGGTCTGCTTTCACCTGCCTTCTTGCCATCCGGGTCTCCCCTGCCAGGGCGGAGATTCCCGCCAGTGCTGCCTCAGCTGGCGTGGACCTCTCGTTCTGAAACCAGATTCGACCTCTGGGATCTGGAACGCCAATGGCCTGGGCCAGCCTTTCCATGGTGGTGATGCCCGGGTACGGGTTCTGCTCATTGCCTCGGGGTCCAGACGAGTCTCCTGCGCTGTCCTCGTCCTCGGGCTTCCACGGGGAGGGTGCCGTTCAAAGTTGTCGGGAGAGCTATCAAGGGTAGTAATCAAGACGGCGTTTCCAGTTCAGTTGGTGGAGGCCGCGAGACAGCCAGTATCTTTACGAAGGCCCACAGGTGGGAGGTTCCACCCCTTCCTTGCTCAAGCCGTCTGGGATAGCCTGCCCGCCTCCGGAGGGTCCCTCACAGGGCGAGGCTGGGGGTGGGAGGGATGGGGCCGGAGGCCACAGAGACGCAGAGGAAGGGGGAGAGGGGGAAGGGGCGGGGGGGGCTTTTGGGCGGGGGCTGGCTCTCCGGGCCTCTCCAGGGATCACGCGGTAACTGGAAGCCACTCCCTGGGTTCCCACGCGTCTTCAACAGGGAGAAACCAGCCTGGAAGCGTGGAGTGGAGTGTGGAACTGAATATCCATGTGGGTCTTGAGTTTTAACTGCCCCCTCTCCGCGAAGAGATCCGATGCCTGTGGGTGTCGCCGTTGCAGTGGCAGTCTCACCCACGCAGGTGTGTGGCTCCCGTCGAAGACCAGAGTGAAACCCCAGAGACAAGATACACCCCTGGCGTTATGGATTGACGACGGTTTCCCGTATCCCGCAACATGGGGAGTCTGCGGTGTGGCCAGTTTGGAGGGGAGTGGGCTAAGAGAGGATGCTGCTCTTTCTCCCTTCCCTGGATGTTTCTGGGCGCCCGCAGGGCTCCGGAAGAAACCACACGCGGTTGGAATTCTTGCGTGGGTGGGGCCGGAGAGACGTGAGCTACCAGACCCCTTGCAGAGGGCCGAGCGACGTGTAATCTGAAATAAGGCTTCAGTCCTCCTGAGTGTGGCTCCCCTGTGGTCGGTGGTCGGGGCTGTCGGCCTGGCGCTCCGCTGCGGGGCTCGGCCTGGGGATGTCTGGTCGGTAAACAACATGGGTGAATATCCCTCAGCAACCCAAGTCCCCGTCTGTTGACTTTGAGGAAACCGCCCATTCCTTGGGCTAATGTAACGGGTGAAACGTGCCCCACTGCCACCGCCAGCTCCCCTGACTGGGCGCTAACGCTTCCCCGAAAGTCAAGGCTGGTTTGCTCCAGGAGTCCAGGAGACTGCTTTTCTCCCTGCCTCCTCCCTTGGTCCCTTGCCCCATCCTCCCTCTGTCCCTGTGTCCTCTGTTCTTCCCTCCATTCCTCACTGCCTCACTCTCTGTCGGCCAGTCCCTCTCCTTTCCCTCCCTCCATCCATCCTCCCTCCCTGCTCTCTCTCCCATGTTCTCCGCTTCATCCTCCCGTCCCTCTAGTAGGTCTCCCTCCGCCTCTCTCCACCTGTGTCTGCCTCGCCCCTGGGAGGCATGCCAGCACTGGTGTGCCCAGGGTCTGGGGTCTGCGGTGTTCCAACCGCCAGGCGCTCCACGGTGGTAGCTCCTGGGAGGCTGCAGAGGCACGGGTTGGTGAGAGACGGTGGAGCGGAGGCGCAGAGGGGGCGAGCCCCGTTAGGGAGAGAAGGCCTGGACACTGCCCGGGCCCGGAGTTTCATGGGATGGGGGCCTCCACCCAGCCAGGGGAAGGACTCATACTGCCGGGGCGGGGGGTAGCCGGTGGTCAGGCGGGGGTGGGGTGGTGGAAAGGCAAGAGAGCTCTGCCAGGGCTGCTCCCACAGGAGGCCAGGTGGCTGCCCGCAAACCCGCACGTGCGCGGTAGACGGCCCACCTGCTGGTACCTGGGAAGGCTCTGGGATCCACGGGATGCCCAGGAAGGAATGGCAGTTCTCATTTGTGCTGAGTCTCTCACCGGCCCCAGTCCTAGGAAGTAGGAATGCCAGGTGGGTCAGCCAGGAGGGAAGACACGCCCCTCCATGGCCAGCCAGGGGTTCCCCGCGAAAGAGATACCACCGCCCTGCCGTGACCCCGTCCGCAGCCCGCGCCCTAAATCTCCAGCACAGCCTGGTATTCTTCCTCACTGAGGGGTGGTTCCAGCCCAACGGGCTCTTCCGATTCCTGCAGCTCCCCATCTCCTCGGTTTCTAGGAAAGGGTGCGCGTGCTGCAGAAACTCTGGGCACGCCAGGAGCTCATCCAGCAGCAGGCAGGAGGGAAGTGGAGATGAGCGCCCGTGCTCCTGGGGCGGTGTGGCGGGCGCCCGGAGGGCTTGCATCTGTTCCTGCGGCACGGAGCCCTCCGGGGGCATGGGCTGGGGAGGTGGAGCTTCCCCAGCTTGGGGTTCCCACGCTGCCCCAGCGACATGGGGCCCCTGGCCCCAGCACCACCACGGACTGCCCTGGGACGTGGATGGCGCAAGCACACATTGGCCCTGTGGCTCAGCAGGAGCAGGCCCCGGCTGTCCCACCGGGCAGTGGGACCAGTAGGTCAAGCCAAGGCCATGGTCCCGTCCCCGGGCATTTACTGGGTAAAAGGAGGCCACCAGGCGCTCGGAGGGTGGGAGAGGGCCCCTCTGTGGTGGTTTCGTGGCGGCGTAGGGCAAAATTACCACCTGCCGGGCCACCCACCAGGAGCAGGGTGAAACCCACGGGGGCCACGCCAGGCCGCCTGCTCGTCTTCGCCGCGCCCCTGCCACACGGGTCCGGGGTGCCTGGCCCTTCGGATCTGAAACCAGAAGTGAATCCTGGACTCCGGGATGCCCATCTCTCTGGCCAGTCCTTCCCTGTTGGGGATGCCTGGAAAGTGATCCTTCTCAAAGGCTCGGAGCAGCAGGGCTGTCTGGGATTAGGTGACAGAGGTCCGCTTTCGCCCGCCTTGTTGCGGGCCGCATCTCCCCGGCCAGGGCAGCGATTCCCGCTCGTGCTGCCTCAGCTGGCATGACCTCTCGTTCTGAAACCAGATCTGGACCCTGGCCTCCGGAACGCCAATGGCCTGGGCCAGGCATTCTCTGGTGGCGATGCCCGGGTATGGGTTGCGCTCAAAGCAGGTTGGCAGGGGCCTCGCTTGCCTCCTCGGGTTCAGACGCAGTGTCTCCTCCGCCGCCCTCGCCTGGCTTCCGCGAGGGAGTGTGCCGCTCAAAGGTGTCAGGAGGTTGGTCATGGGGCACCGACGGGTGTTCCGCCTGTGCCAGGAGCTCAGCGCAGACAGCCAGTGGTTTTACAAGGCCCACAGGGAGTGATCCACCCCTTCTGCTCGCCGCTGGCTCGGGACAGCCTCGCCCCTTCCTCGAACCCCAGTACACCCACGTACTCTGGGCGCGTGGTTCTGGTGGGGTGGGGGCATCGGCTGAGGTGGGGTTGGAGGGGTGGGAGTGGTGGGGCCGGAGGCCAGAGAGACGCAGCGGAAGGGGGAGAGGGGGAAGGGGTGAGTGGGGTGGGTTTCGGGCGGGGGCTTCCTCTCCGGGCCTCTCCAGGTATCCCGCGGGAACTGGAAGTCAGCTTCGGGTTCCTGGCCGCTCAGTAGGGAGAAACCAGCCTGGAAGGGTGGAGTGGGAGTGTGGAACTGAACCTCCGTGGTAAGCCCGAAGCCATAGGCCCCTGTCCGCTAAGACACACCTGATGCCTGGGTGTCGCCGCTGTTGTGACACCCTACCTAAATGCAGGTGTGTGGTTCTGCCGAAGATCAGAGCGAAACCTCAGAGACAAGATGCTATCCTCGCGCGGATGGTTGACGATGAGCCGCTCTATGTTCCACAACGTGGGAGTCTGCAGTAAGCTTCCATTTGGGGAGGGCGGCGAGGATGCTGCTCTCCTCCTTTCACTGATGTTTCTGGGTGCCCGCAGAGCTCTGGAAGTGTGTCAACATGGTCAGCCTCTGGGTGTGGGAGGGGGCCGAGAGACGGAGTTACCGCCCCTTGTAGAGGGCCGAGACGGTATAATGGGGCCAAGGCTTCAGTCCTCCTGAGTGTGGTTCTGTGGTCGGTGGTCGGGTATGTTGCCTGATGCTTCCGGGCCAAGGGGTTTCGGGTTTTGGGGTGTGTGTTGTCGGTAAACTACGTGGGTGAATACCCCACGGCACCGAAGTTCCCATTTTGTCTTTTGAGGAAACTACCTTATTACTTTATGACTGAACGGGCGTAACGAGGTGCTCTCAGCTGCCACCGCCTATTTCAGCCGGCTGGCTACCGCTTTTCCGAGCATCGGGACTGTTGCTGTTCCCTGAACCGAGACCGCTTTTTTCCCTGTGCCTTCCTCGGTCCCTTGCTCTCCTGCCCTCTCTGTCCTGTGTCCTCTTGTCTTTCCTCCGCTTTCTCACTGCTCTCCTCTCTATGTCGATCAGTTCCTCCCTCCCTCCCTCCCTCCATCCTCCCTCCCTGCTGTTCAAATCTTCTCCGCCATCCTTCCGCTCCCTCCATTTACCTTCGCTGTCTTTCAGAAGTCCATCTGTGCTCGCTTTCTCCCCGCCTGAAGGTCAGTATCCGGTGTGCCCGGGTTCGGTATTCGTATATAGCCATGCCCACGGTAGAAGCTCCTGGGAGGCCGCAGAGGCACGTGTTGGCGAGCAATGGTGGAGCGGAGGCGCAGAGGGGGTGAGCCCCCGGATGGAGAGAAGGCAAGGACGCTGCCCGGGCCTTGTGTTTCGTGGGAAGGGGTCTCCACCCAGCCCGGGGAAGGGCGCATACTGCCGGGGCGGGGTTAGCCAGTGGTCAGGCCGGGGAGGGGTGGCGGAAAGGCAAGAGAGCTCTGCCGGGGCTGCTCCTACAGGATGCCACGTGGCTCCCGCAGTCTTCGCCAAGATGGTAACGTGTAGACGCCCACCTGCGCTGGTTCTGGGCCGCTCCGATCCCCGACGCCCAGGGAAAGAATGGCAGTTCTCTGTAATGGAGTCTCTCACCAGGCTCCACTCTAGGAGGCAGGAATGCTGTATGGCTGTGCCCAGAGGGAAGACACCCCCCTCCATGCCCAGCCAGGGGTTCACTGCGAAAGAGAGGCCACCGCCCTGCCGCGACCCCGTCCCCAGCCACAGCATCCTAAAGTTCTCCAGCAGAGCTCGGTATTCTTCCTGCTGAGGGTAGTTCTGCACCGGGCGGGTTTCTTCATTCCTGCAGCTCCCCGGGCCTTCGGTTTCTAAGGAAAGGGTGCGCCTGCTGCAGAAACTCTGGCCACGCCAGGAGCTCATCCAGCAGCAGGCCGGAGGGGAGTGGGAGACGAAGCCATCAGGCCTCTGGGCGGTAGGTGCCCGACGGGTTTGTATTCGCTCCTGCGCCCTGGAGTTGGTCTCGGGTGGCTGGGGAGGTGGAGCTGCCCCGGCTTGGGGTTCTACGCCACTCCCGGACCACCTGGGTACTGGCCCCAGCCCCAATGGACTGCCGCGGGACGGTGACGCAAGTATGCCTTGGCCGCCTGGGCTTCAGCTTGACCGCCCTGGCTGTCCCACAGTGTAATGTCTCCGGTAGGCCGCCGCTGGCTGTAGGTCCCAGTTCCTCCTCGAGGGATTTCTCGGGCGCGGCGGGAGGCTGCTGCAGGTATCTGAGTTTGGGAGAGGGCCCGGTGGAGCTAGGTGGCGTAGGGCAAAATTCTTCAAAGCTACCAACCAGGGAGTAGGGTGATACCTCGCCAGGCCGCGCTGTAGGCCTTCTGCGGCGCTAGCGCTTCGCCACTCGGTCCCGGTGCTCGGCCTTCGGCTCGGAAACCAGAGACGTGAATCTCTGGACGCTGGGAGGCCTGCTCCTTCTGGCCAGTCTCTTCCTGGTGGTACGTTGTGGTGCGACTTCATGCGCTCAGAGCAGCAGGGCTGCTCTGGGATGGGGTGACGGAGGTTCGCTTTCACCTGCCGGGCCGCGCTCTCCCCGCCAGGGCAGAGATTCTGCCGGTGCTGCCTCAGCTGGCGCTACCTTCGCTTCTGAAACCAGATCTGACCTGGCTCTGTGAACGCCATGGCCTGGGCCAGCCGCCTTCTGGTGGCGTATGCCCAGGTATCGGTTCCTGAAAGTAGGCGCTCATAGGGCCTCGCTGCCTCGGGACTAGATTTGTGCCCCTCGGGCCGTCCTCGCCCCTCGTGTTTCTGTGGTGTGGGCTCCGCTCAAGGTGTCGGGAGAGCTATCGCTGGCGAGCAGCACACGGCTGCTCCGGGTACAGCCAGTCGGCCGGGCGCAGGAAGCCAGCCAGTGCGGTTTTGGCAGAAGGCCTTGCACAGGTAGGGAGGCTCCACCCATTCTTGCTCGCCTCTGAGCCATGGGACAGCCTCGCCCCGGCTTCCGAGGGGCCCTTAGGCACTGGATGCCCCGCATTGTGGGTGCTGGTGGTGGTGGGTGCATTGGGTGAGGTGGGGTTGAGGGGGTGGGAGGGCTGGGGCCGGAGACCAGAGAGACGCAGCAGAAGGGGGAGAGGGGGAAGGGGAGAGGGGGGTTGGTTTCCGGCGGGGGCTGGCTCTCCGTGCCTCTCCAGGGATCCCGGGGATCTGGAAACCGCTCCCTGGGTTCCCACGCGTCTTCAGCATTTAGAAACCAGCCTGGAAGGGTGGGAGGGAGGTGGGAACTGGAACCTCCATGGCCTTGAGTTTACAGGCTCCTCTCCGTGAAGACACCATGCCTGTGGGTGTCGCCGCTGCCGCGACAGTCTCAGCTAATGCGCAGGTGTGGCTCCCCGCCAACGCACCTGAGCTAAAACCCCCAGAGACAAGATACATCCCCGGGCGCGGATGAGCCATCTAGGGATTCCCCGTAGTCCCGCAATGGGAAGTTCAAGTGTGGCTGGTTTGGAGGGAGGGGGAAGAGAGATACCTGCTCTTCCTCCCTTCGCTGGAGGTTTCTGGTGTCCACAGGGGTCTGGAAGCAAACCGTCAACATGGCTCGGGACTCTCGGGTGGGAGGGGCCGGAGACGTGAGCTGCCGCCTCCTGAAGAGGGGCCGAGTGACGTGTGGAATCAAATAAGGCTTCAGTCCTCCTGAGGGTGGCCTCCGGTCGGGTGATCGGGGCAGTAGGCCTTGATGCCCGCCGGACTCGCCTGGGGATATGTGGTTGGTAAACCACGGGTGAATACCCACCGTAACCCTCGAGTCCCCGCTCTTTGTCTTTGAGGAAACCGCGAGCATTCCTTGGGCGACGGAACGGGGCTTAACGAGTGTCCGCCTACGCTTCAGCTCCCCTCAGCCCGCACGGTGCACTTACCGTTTTCCCGGAGCGCTGGGCTGCTGTTGCCCAGGAAAACCGGAGACCGCCAATGCCTTCCTCCCTCGGTCCCTTGCTCCCTCAGCCTCCCTCTGTCCTGTGTCCCTCTGTGTTTCCCTCCATTCTCACTGCCTCCCTCTGTCGGCCGTCCTTCCATCCCTCACACCTCCATCCCTCCCTGCCTCAAAAGCTCCCTCCACCCATCCTTCCGCTCCTCTAGGTCTCCCCCGCTCTCTCTCCACCTGTGACTGCCTTCCCTCCCGGCCACTGGGGCATCCCGGTGTGCCCGTCTGGCCCGCGCACAGCCGCCGGGTGTTTCCACCGTGGCAGCCTCGGGAGGCTGCAGAGGCACTGCTGGCGAGCGCACCGTGAGCTGGAGGGTGCAGAGGGGCGCAGCCCCTCGGGAGGGAGAGAAGGCCTGGACGGTGTCCGGGCCTGGTGTTTCGCGGGACGTGTTTCACCCAGCCCCGGCATCTAAGAATCCTGGGTAGGGGTAGCCTGTGGTCGTATGGGAGGTGGCCAAAGGCAAGATAGCTCGCCAGGGCTGCTCCTGCCAGGAGGCCGGGTATTGCCCGCAACCCGCTGCGGTGCACGGTGGACGGCTCACCTGTTGGTACATACGCCTGGGATCCCCGGACGCCAGGAAAGAATGGTATTCCCTTGTGCGGAGTAAGGTTCTCACCCAGCCCAGGCATAGGAGGCAGGAATTCCAGGCAGGTCGCCGGAGGGAAGACACGCCCCTCCAAGCCCAGCCAGGGGTTCCCCACGAGAGAGAGACCACCGCCCTGCCGCAACCCTGTCCCCAGCCCGCGTCCTAAAGCTCCTCCAGCAGAGCCTGGTATTCTTCCTCGCTGAGGGTTGGTTCCAGCCCCGCAGGCCTCAGATTCCTGCAGCTCCCCGGGCCTCGCTTCTAGGAAAGTGGTGCGCCTGCTGCAGAAACTTGGGCACAATGCCAGGAGCTCATCCAGCAGCAGGCAGGGAGGGGAGTGGAGACGCCTGCCTTGCAGGGGAGGCTCGACGGGATTGTATCTGTTCCTGCGGTGCGGAGACTTCCGGGGGCGCAGGCTGGGGAGGTGGAGCTGCCCTGGCTTGCTCCCACGCCTCGGGCGTACTCAGCTACCGGCCCAGCCTCACCACCGACCGCCCTGGGACGCAGTGGCAGCACGCCTTGGCCCTGTGGCCCAGTTGCTGGGCTCCCGGCTGCCCACCACGCAGGGGCCCGGTGGTGCCATCGCTGGGCCAGGTGTCCCGCTCTCCGGCATTTGCTCAGGTTGCGGAGGCCACCGAGGTGTTCGAGGCGGGGGCAGGCCCCTTCGGGAGGAGCCAGGGCGGCGTAGGCAAAATCCCCGCCTGCCGGGCTACCGGCACCAGGGAACAGGGTGACATTCCCTTCCAGTCGCTGTAGCAGGACTGCTCATATGCTGCCCTGCCACCTGTCCATGTGCCTGGCTCCCCCTTCGGCTCTGAAACCAGAGCGAATCCTGGACCTGGGAGGTCTGCCTCTGCAAGTTCCTTCCCCTGATGGCGATGTTCGACAGCTTATCCTTCTCAAAAGGTCGGCAGCAGGGGCGGTTCGGGATGGAAGACGGAGGTTCGCTACCTGCTCCTCTTGCGGGTCACTCGCCAGGGCCTAGATTCCCCGCCGGTGCTGCCTCAGCTGCCGGACGCCTCATTCTGAAAACACATTCTGGAACCTGGGCTCAGAACGCCATAGCCTGGGCCAGCAGTATTCTGGGTGGAGATGCCTGGTACCGGTTCCGCCAAAGTGGCTTACAGGGCCTCGCTTTGCCTCGGGGTCCAGATGAGTCTCCTATGCCGGCCTCGTCCTCGGGCTTCCGCAGGGAGGGTGCCGCTCGGTTAAGTCGGGAGAGCTTTAAGTGGGAGCGCCCCAAGACGGCGCTCCGGTTCAGCCATAGGACTCCGCACAGCCAGCTGCTTTTACCGGCTAGCTCCAGGCAGTGAGGCTCCACCCTTTCTTGCCTGCTGCTGAGCCAAGGCCCAGCCTGCCCCTGCTCTCCGAGGGGCCCCAGTGCACTACGACCCCGGGCGCAGGGTGCTTTTTGGTGGTGGGGGGGCATTTTGGTGAGGTGGGGCCCGGGGTGGGAGGGAGCCCGCCGGAGGCCAGAGAGACGCTGCAGAAAGGGCAGAGGGGAAGGGGTGAGGGGGTGGGTTTTGCGGGGTTGGCTTCTCCCCGTTCTCCAGGGATCCCGCTGCCGGGAATCCGCTTCCCTGGGATCCTGGCGCGCCTTCTGTGCATGGAGAAACCTGCCTGTAAGGGTGGGTGGGAGGGAGTGTGGAACTGAACGCCCGCAGGGTCTTGTGCTTTACAGGCTCTCTCCATGTAAGACACCCGATGCCAGGCTGTCCCTGTTTAGACAGTCTTCCCACGCAGGTGTGTTCCGCCGAAGACCAGATGAAACCCTAGACAGTATATCCCTAGTGTAATGGCTTGACGATGATTCCCTGTCCCCGCAACGGGAGTCTGCGTGTGGCTGGTTTGGGAGGGAGGGCGTAAGAGTAGGGATGCTGCCTTTCCTCCCTTCCCCTGATGTTTCTGGGTGCCTGCAGTGCTCCTCGAAGCAAAACCGTCAACAAGTTCAGTATCTCGGGGTCGGTGTGGGCCGAGAGATGGATAACCGCCCTTGCAGGTGTGGGCCGAACGAAGTGGGAATCCGGAAATCAGGCTTCAGTCCTCCTGAGTGTGGCCTCTGTGTCGGTGGTCGGGCTGCTGTCGGTCTGGCGCCCGCCAGGCCTCGGCCTGGGATGTGTGTGGTCGGTGAACCACGTGGGTGAATACCCCACGGCAAACCGAGTCCCCGTTATTGTCTTTGAGGAAACCGCCATTCTTTGGGCTTACAGCAGGTGAAGTGCCCTCGACGGCCGCCTGTGCCTCAGCGCCGGGCGCCGGCGCTACCGCTTTCCAGAGCTGGGCTGTTGCTGCCCCAGGGAGTCCGGAGACCGCTTTTTCTCTCTGCCTTTCCCTCCCTCGCTGCTCCCTCCCTCTGTCCTCCTGTGTCCCTCTGTCTTTCCCCTCAGTTCTCACTGCCTCCTGTTCCTGTCGGGTCAGTCCTCCCTCCCTCCCTCCCTCGGGATCCCTCCCTCCCTGCTCCTCCAAAGTCTCCCGCTGGATCCTTCCGTCCCTCTAGGGCGTCTCCTCTGCCTCTCTCCACCTGTGCCTGCTCTCCCGCCTGCATTGGTCAGCATCCAGGGTGTGCCCGGGGTCTGGGGTCTGCGTACAACCGCCAGGTGCTCCACGGTGGCAGCTCCTGGGAGGCTGCAGAGGCACGGGTTGGCGAGCGACGGTGGAGTGGAGGTGCAGAGTGGGCGAGGCCCCTCGCGGAGTGAGAGAAGTCTGGAGCCACCCCGCACGGGTGTTTCATGGGACGGGGTTCTCCACCCAGCCTGGGAAGACGACACCGCCGGGTGCAGGCAACCGTGGTCAGGCGGGGGTGGGGCTCGGAAAGCAAGAGAGTTTCTGACGGGCTGCTCCCACAGGAGGCCAGGTGGTTGCCTCGCGAAACCCGCTGCATGCTGCACACAGTCCCGCTTGCTTGTACCTGGGCCGCCCGGGATCCCCGGGTGCCCAGGAAGCATTCTTTGAGCAGAATCCCAACACCGGGCTCAGTCCTAGGAGGCAGGAATGCCAGGCGGGTCAGCCCGGAGGGAAGACACGCCCCTCCATGCCCAGCCAGGGGTTCCCACCAGCAGAGGCCACCAACCAGCTACTTACCCCTTCCCCATCCCGCCGTTTCAAAGCTCCTCCAGCAGTGCTCCGGTATTCTTTCCCTTCACTGAGGGGTGGGATCTGGTAGCCCGGCGGGCCTTCTCCGGATTCCTGCAGTGCCCCCGCCTCGCTTTGGGAGGGAGGTGCTACTGCTGCAGAATCTCTTAACTACCTTAGGACCTCATCCAGCAGCAGGTCGGGAGGGGAGTGGGAGATGAGCTCGGCTCCTTGGGCGGTGGGGAGGGCTGGATGGGATTGCATCTGCCACTGTGGCTGGAGCCCCTGGGGGTCAAGGGCTGGGAGGAGGAGCTGCCCCGGCTTGGGGTTTCCACGCCGCCCCGGCGACCTGGGGTCCCTGGCCCCAGCCCCACCACGGACTGCCCTGACGCTGTATGCAGTTAACGCCTTGGCCCCTGTGGCCCAACCCTGAGCTGGGCTCCCCAGGCAGTCCCACCGCCAGGCTCCCGGCAGGCCGCCGTGACCAGGAACCCGTCCTCCGCGGGCATTTGCTCGGGGGTTGCGGAGGACACCGTGGCGTCTGAGGGTGGGAGAGGGCCCCTTTAGGAGGAGCCAGGGCAGCGTAGGGAAAATCCCGGCCTGCCGCGGCCCCCGACCAGGTAGCAGGGTGACACCTGCCAGGGGCCGCATTGCAGGGGCCGCCTGAGTGCGCTGGCGCCCTGCCACCCGGTCCTGGGTGCCTGGCCCTTCTGTTCTGAAACCAGACGTGAATCCTGGACTCCGGGAGGCCCATCTCTGCCAGTCCTTCCCTGGTGGTGATGCCTGGAAAGCTTATCCCTTCTCAAATGCCTGAGCCAGGTGGGCCGCCTGGGATGGGGTGACGGAGGTCCTTTCCCCCGCTCCTCTGCGGGCCGCATCTCCTGGCTGTGGGTGGAGATTCCCGCCAGTGCTGCCTCAGCTGGCATGACCTATCGCTCTTGAAACCAGATTCGGACCCTGGACTCGAACTGGATGGCCTGGGCCAGTCAGTAGCTCTGGTGGCGTGCCTGGGCATGCAACGCCAAAGCAGGCTCGCAGGGCCTCGCTTGCCTCAGTCCAGACGAAGCCCCCACCGCCGTCCTCGGCTTCCACGGGAGGGTGTCATAGAAGGTGTCGGAGAGCCATCGAGGGAGCACCGCATGGTATCGGCCCCAGCCAGAGTAAGCGATGCAGACAGCCAGCGGTTTTGCGAAGGGGAGGCTTCACCCCTTTCTTGCCTCTGCTGAGCCTCCCAGACAGCCCGTCTCGCCCTCCGAGGGGCCCCAGCGCACTGATGGCCCCGGGGCGTGGTGGTGCTGGTGGGGGTGGGGCTCGTTGTGTGAGGTAGGATTGGGGGCATTGGGAGGGGTAGTGCTGGAGCCCAGAGACACGCAGCAGAAGGGGAGAGGGCGCGAGGGGTGGTTTCCGGCGGGGATGGCTCTCTGGGCCTTCAGCATCCCGCTGGAACTGGAAGTCGCTTCCCTGGATTCCTGCACGCCTTCAGCAGGGAGAAACCAGCCTGGAAGGGTGTGGCGGACTGTAGGAACTGAACGTCCGCGGTGGGTTCTGTTTTATTAGACCCCCTCTCCGCCGGCGACACACCTGCATGCCTGCGGGTGTCGCCGCCGCCGCGGGACAGTCTCACTCACGCGAGGTGTGCGCTTCCGCCTAAGACCCAGAACGAAACGCCAGAGACAGCACACATCCCCGCATGAGGGCTTGACGTAGGGACCCCGCAACCGCAACGTGTGGGGAGTCTGCGGTGTGCGGCCGGGTTTGGAGGGAGGGCTGCGAGAGGATGCTGCTCTTCCTCCCTTCCTGGATGTTTCGGCACCGCAGGGCTCCGGAAGCAAAACCGCCAACATGGTCAGCCTCTCGGGTGGGGTAGACGGAGAGATCGTGAGGCTACCGCCTCCTGTAGAGGGCTTCATTTAATGGAATCAAATCGGCTTCAGTCCTCCTGAGTGTGGCTCCTTCTGTGGTCGTAGGCCGCTGTCGCCTGGTGCTCCGCCATGGGCTCGCCTGGGGATGTGGTCAAAACCACGTGGTGAATACCCTACGGCAACCCAGTCTCCCTGCCTTTTGTCTTTTGAGAAACCGCCTTCTGGCTGGGCGGTATCGGAACGGGGCGCATCTAGTGCCCGCCGCCGCTGCTCCAGCTCTCTGCACGCACTCCAGGCGCTTTAAGGTTTTCCGTAGCGCTGGGCTGCTCTTGCCCAGGAGTCCTGGTACCGCTTTTCTCCCCTGCCTTCCCTCCCTCGGGTCCCCTTTGCCCCTCCTGCCTCCCTCTGGCCCCTGGTCTCTGTCTTCCTCCGTTCCTCACTGCCTCCCCTGCTCTTGTGGGCCAGTCCTCCGGCCCTACCTCCATCCCTCCTGCTCTCCAAAGTCTCCTGCCCATCCTTCCTTCCCCTCTAGGCTCCCCCTGCCTTCCTCTCCACCTGTGCCTGCCT
>JAKGGE010001201.1:0-37218 GCA_023748175.1 Hoolock leuconedys | reverse complement strand
GGCTCTCACTTCCCAGATGGTGGGTGGCCGGGCAGAGGTGCTCCTCACCTCCCAGACCATGGGTGGCCGGGCAGAGGTGCTCCTCACTTCCCAGACGGGCTGCCGGGCAGAGGCTCTCCTCACCTCCCAGGCGATGGGTGGCTGGGCAGAGGCGCCCTCACTCCTCCCAGACGGGACGGCCGGGCAGTGGCGCCTCCTCACTTCCTCCCAGACGGGCGGCCGGGCAGAGTTGCTCCTCACTTCCTCCCAGACGGGGTGGCCGGGCAGAGGCGCTGCTCACCTCCCAGACGCATGGGTGGCCGGGCAGTGGGGCTCCTCACTCCCAGACGGGCGGCCGGGCAGAGGCGCCCTCACTTCCCAGACGCATAAGTGGTAGGTCACAAAGCTCTCCTCACCTCCCAGAAGATGGGTGGTCGGCAGAGGCGCCTCCTCACTTCCCAGATGGTGGGTGGCCGGGCAGAGGCTCCTCACTTCCCAGACGGGCAGGTCGGCAGAGGCGGCTCCTCACCTCCCAGACGATGCATGGCTGGGCAGAGGCGCTCCTCACCTACCAGACGATGGGTGGTCTGGCAGAGGCGCTCCTCACCCCACAGAGGATGGGTGACCATGAAGATGCTACCCCCAGAAGATGGGTGGTCGGGCAGAGGCGCCTCACCTCCCAGACGGGCTGCCGGGCAGAGGCAGCCCCTCACCTCCCAGATGGTGGGTGGCGGGCAGAGGTGCTCCTCACTTCCCAGACGGGGTGGTCGGGCTGAGGCGCCTCCTCACCTCCCAGACGGTGGGTGGCTGGCAGAGGCGCCCTCACCTCCCAGACGATGCATGGCTGGGCAGAGGCTCTCCTCACTTCCCAGACGGGGCGGCCGGGCAGAAGCTCTCCCTCACTTCCCAGACGATGGGTGGCCGGGCAGAGGCCCTCCTCATTTCACAGACGATTGCTGGCCGGGCAGAGGCGCTCCTCACCTCCCAGAAGATGGTTGGCCGGTCAGAGTTCCTTCTCACCTCCCAGATGGGGCTGCCGGGCAGAGGCGCTCCTCACTTCCCAGACCTAGGTTACAGGCAGAGGCCTCACTTCCCAGACGATGGGTGGCCGGCAGAGGCGCTCTCACTTCCTCCCAGAGGGGCGGCCGGGCAGAGGTGCTCCTCACTTCCTAGACGATGGGTGGCCGGGCAGAGGTGCTCTTCTGTCCCAGGCTATGTTTGGCCGGGCAGAGGCCCTCCTCACTTATATACGGATGGGGCAACCGGGCAGACGCTCTCCTCACTTCCCAGACGGGGTGCCCGGGTAGAGGGGCTCCTCAGTTCCTCCCAGACGGTGTGGACGGGCAGAGTCGCTCCTCACTTCCTCCCAGACGGGGTGCCCGGGCAGAGGCGCTCCTCACTTCCCACAAGATTGGTAGTCGGCTAGCTTCGCTCCTCACTTCCCAGACGATGGGTGGCCGGGCAGAAGTGCTGCTCATTTCCCATATGATGGGTGGCCGGGCAGAGGCGCTCTTCACTTCCCAAATGGTGCGGCCGGGCAGAGGCGCTCCTCACTCCCCAGACGATGGGTGGCCGGGCAGAGGCGCTCCTCACTTCTTCCCAGACGGGGCGGCCGGGCAGAGGCGCCCCTCACTTCCTCCCAGACGGGCGGCCTGGCAGAGGTGCTGCTCACTTCCCACAGGATGGGTGGCGGCTAGCTTTGCTCCTCATTTCCCAGACGATGGGTGGCCGGGCAGAGTTGCTCCTCACTTCCCAGACAAGGCACCCAGGCAGAGGCGCTCCACACTTCCCAGGCGATTGGCGGCCGGGCAGAGTTGCTCCTCACTTCCCAGAGGATGGGTGGCCGGGCAGAGTTGCTCCTCACCTCCCAGACGATGGATGGCCGGGCAGAGGCGCTCCTCACCTCCCAGACGAGGGGGCGGCCGGGCAGAGGCCTCCTCACCTCCCAGATGATGGGTGGCCGGGCAGAGGCCTCCTCACTTCCCAGACGATGGATGGCCGGGCAGAGGCGCCTCACTTCCCTGACGGGGTGGCCGGGCAGAGGCGCTCCTCACTTCCCAGACGATGGGTGGCCGGACAGAGGCGCTCCTCACTTCTTCCCAGATGGGGCGGCCGGGCAGAGGCGCTCCTCACTTCCCAGACGATGGGTGGCCGGGCAGAGGTGATTCTCACCTGCAAGACAGGGCTGCCGGGCAGAGGCGCTCCTCACTTCCCAGATGGTGGGAGGCCGGGAAGTGGGCCTCCTCACTTCCCAGAGGATGGGTGGCCGGGCAGAAGCGCACCTCACTTCCCAGTCTGGGCAGCCGGGCAGAAGCTCTCCTCACTACCCAGACGAGGTTGCCGGGCAGAGGCGCTCCTCACTTCCCAGACGATGGGTGGCCGGGCAGAGGCTCTCCTCACTTCCCAAACGGTGGGTGGTCGGGCAGAGGCGCTCCTCACTTCCCACACGGTGGGTGGCCGGGCAGAGTCGCTCCTCAATTCCCAGACTGGGCTGACAGGCAGTGGCGCTAATCATTTCTTCCCACACAGAGTGGCCGGGCAGAGGCTCTCCTCACTTCCCAGACGATGGGCGGCCGGGCAGAGGCGCTCCTCACTTCTTCCCTGATGGGTGGCCGGGCAGAGGCCCTCCTCACTTCCCAGATGGGGTGGCCGGGCAGAGGCGCTCCTCACTTCCCAGATGATGGGCGGCCGGGCAGAGGCTCTCCTCACTTCCTCCCAGAGGGGACGGCGGCAGAGGCGCTCCCACTTCCCAGACGATGGGTGGCCGGGCAGAGGCTCTCCTCACCTCCCAGACGATGGGTGGCCGGGCAGAGGGCTCCTTACTTCCCAGACAGGGCTGCCGGGCAGAGGCCCTCCTTACTTCCCAGATTATGGGTGGCCGGGCAGAGGCGCTCCTCACCTCCCAGACAGGATGGCCGGGCAGAGGCGCTCCTCACCTCCCAGATGATGTGTGGCCGGGCAGAGGTGCTCCTCACCTCCCAGATGATGGGTGGCTGGGCAGAGGCTCCTCACTTCTTCCAGATGATGTGTGGCCGGGCAGAGGCGCCTCCTCTCTTCCCAGATGACGGGCGGCCGGGCAGAGGCACTCCTCACTTCCCAGACGTGGCGGCCGGTCAGAGGAGCTCCTCACTTCCCAGACGAGGCGGCCGGGCAGAGGCGCCTCACTTCTTCCCAGACAGTGGGTGGCTGGGCAGAGGCTCTCCTCACTTCCTCCCAGAGGGGACGGCCGGCAGAGGCGCTCCTCACTTCCGTGGCCGGGCAGAGGTGCTCCTAACTTCCCCAGACAGGGCAGCCGGGCAGAGGCGCCCTCACTTCCCAGATGGGGTGGCCGGCAGAGGCGCCTCCTCACTTCCTCCTCCCAGACAGGATGGTCGTGGGCAGAGGCG
The DNA here is from genome assembly GCA_023748175.1 of Hoolock leuconedys. Classification (NCBI taxonomy): domain Eukaryota; kingdom Metazoa; phylum Chordata; class Mammalia; order Primates; family Hylobatidae; genus Hoolock; species Hoolock leuconedys. The sequence goes on along the minus strand of JAKGGE010001201.1, from coordinate 33,853 downwards.
CCTCCTCACCTCCTCCTTCCTGGACGGGCAGCCGGGCAGAGGCGCTCCCTCAACCCAAGAGGATGGATGGCCAGGCAGATCTCGCTCCCTCACTTCCCAGACAGGATGGCTGGGCAGGGGCGCTCCTCACTTCCCAGATCTATTTTCGGTGGTCAAGCAGAGGCGCCTCCTCACCTCCCAGACGGGTGGTCACAGAAGGCCCTCACCTCCCAGACGATGGGTGGCCGGGCAGGCGCTCCTCACCTCCTCCCAGACGATGGTGACAAGCAGAAGCCTCCCCACCCCTCCCCCCCCCCCCCCCCCCCCCCCCCCCCCCCCCAGATCTATTTTGTATTGGCAGGGCAGAGGCGCTCCTCACTTCCCAGATGATGGGTGGCTGGGCAGAAGCTGCCCTTACTTCCCAAACTGTCGGGCAGAGGCGCCTCCTCACCTCCTCCCAGATGATGTGGGCAGCCGGGCAGAGGCGCTCCTCACTTCCCAGACGAGGCGGCCGTGCAGAGGCGCTCCTCACCACGCCAGACGATGGGGTGACTGGGCAGAGGCTCCCTCACTTCTTCCTGGACGGGCAGCCGGGCAGAGGCGCCTCCCCTCACCCCAGATGATGGGTGGTCAAGCAGAGGCGCCTCCTCACCCCAGATGATGGGTGGCCGGGCAGAGGTGCCCTCACCTCCCAGACGGGTGGCCGGGCAGAGGCCTCACCTCCCAGACGGGCAGCCGGGCAGAGGCACTGCTCACTTCTTCCCAGATGGGGTGGCTGGCAGAGGTGCTCCTCACTTCCCAGATGATGGGTGGCCGGGCAGAGGCGCCTCACTTCCCAGATGGGGCGGCCGGGCAGAGGTGCTCCTCACTTCTTCCCAGCTGGGGCGGCCGGGCAGAGGCACTCCCTCACTCTTCCCAGACAGGATGGCCGGGCAGAGGCACTCCTCACTTCTTCCCGGACATGGCGGCTGGGCAGAGGCCCTCCTCACTTCTTCCTGGACGAGGCAGCCGGGCAGATGCGCCTCACTTCCCAGACAGGGTGGCCGGGCAGAGGGCTCCTCACTTCCAAGACGATGGGCAGCCGGGCAGAGGCGCTCCCTCACCTCCAAGACGGGGTAGGCGGGCAGAGGCTCCTCACTTCTTCCCAGATGGGCGTCGGGCAGAGGCGCCTCACCCTCACAGACGATGGGTGGCCGGGCAGAGGTGCTCCTCACTTCCCAAACGGGGCCGCTGGGCAGAGGTGCTCCTCACTTCCCAGACGATGGGTGGCCAGGCAGAGGCACACCTCACTTCTTCCCAGACGGGGTAGGCGGGCAGAGGCGCTCCTCACTTCCTCCCAGACGGGTGGCCGGGCAGAGGTGCTCCTCACTTCCCAGACGAGGCAGCCGGGCAGAGGCGCCCTCACCTCCCAGATGATGGGTGGCCGGCAGAGGCGCCTCACTTCCCAGATGATGGGTGGCCGGGCAGAGGCTCTCCTCACTTCCCAGAGGGTGGGTGGTCGGGCAGAGGCGCCTCCTCACTTCCTCCCTGACGGGCGGCCGGGCAGAGGGCTCCTCTCCTCCCAGACGATGGGTGGTCGGGCAGAGGCGCTCCTCACTTCCCAGACAGGATGGTCGGCAGAGGCGCCTGCTCACCTCCCAGATAATGGGTGGCCGGGCAGAGGCGCTCCTCACCTCCCAGATAATGGGTGGCCGGGCAGAGGCGCCTCCACCTAAGACGCATGGGTGGCCGGGCAGATCTGCCTCCCTCACCTCCCAGACAGGATGGCCGGGCAGAGGCGCCTCACTTCCCAGACGCATGGGCAGGGCTGGGCAGAGGCGCCTCACTTCCCAGATGGGGTGATCGGGCAGAGGCGCCTCACCTCCCAGATGGGGTGGCTGGGCAGAGGCGCCTCACCTCCCAGATAATGGGTGGCCGGGCAGAGGCGCCTCGCCTCCCAGACGATGGGCGGCCGGGCAGAGGCGCTCCTCACTTCCCAGACGGGGCGGCCAGGCAGAGGCGCTCCTCACTCCCAGATGATGGGTGGCCGGGCAGAGGCACTCCTCACTTCCTCCCAGATAAGCAGCAGAGGTGCTCTCCTCACTTCCCAGATGGTGGGTGGTCGGGAAGAGAAGTTCCTCATTTCCCAGAAGGTGGTGGCCAGGCAGAGGCGCCTCACTACCCAGACAGGGCGGCCGGGCAGAGGCGCCTGCTCACCTCCCAGACCCATGGGTGGCCGGGCAGAGCCACCTCACCTCCCAGGGCGTGGGTGGTCGGGAAGAGGTGCTCCTCACTTCCCAGATGATGGGTGGCCGGGCAGAGGCGCTCCTCACTTCTTCCCAGATGGGGCGGCCGGGCAGAGGCACTCCTCACTTCCCAGACGGGGCGGTCAGGCAGAGGCAGTCCTCACTTCTTCCCAGACGGGGTGGCCGGGCAGAGGCGCTCCTCACTTCCCAAATGTGGCGGCCGGGCAGGGGCGCTCCTCACTTCCCAGACGATATGGGTGGCCCGGCAGAGGCGCTCTCACCTCCCAGACGATGGGTGGCCGGGCAGAGGCTCTCCTCACCTCCCAGACTGGGCGGCCGGGCAGAGGTAGGCGCCTCCTCACTTCTTCCCAGACGGGCGGCCGGGCAGAGGCTCTCACTTCTTCCCAGACAGGGCTGCCGGGCAGAGGCTCCTCACTTCCTCCTGACGGGCAGCCGGGCAGAGGCTCTCCTCACCTCCCAGGCGAGGGTTGACGGGCGGCCGGCAGAGGCGCCTCCTCACCTCCCAGACGATGGGTGGCCGGGCAGAGGCGCTCCTCACTTCCTCCCTGAAGGGGTAGCCGGGCAGAGGGGCTCCTCTCCTCCCAGACTAGGGGTAGCCGGGCAGAGGCGCCTCACCTCCCAGACCATGTGGCTCGGCAGAGGCGCCCTCACTTCCCAGACCATGGGTGGCCAGGCAGAGGCGCCTCCTCACTTCCCAGACCATGGGTGGCCAGGCAGAGGCGCCTCACTTCCCAGACGTGGCCGGGCAGAGGCGCCTCACTTCCCAGACGGTGGGTTGTCGGGCAGAGGCGCCTCACTTCCCAGACGGGCGGCCGGGCAGAGGCGCCTCACCTCCCAGACGATGGTGACTGGGCAGAGGCGCCTCACCTCCCAGACGATGGGTGGCCAGGCAGAGGCGCCTCCTCACTTCTTCCCAGACGGGCGGCCGGAGGCGCTCCCTCATTTCCCAGACGGTGTGTGGCTGCTGGGCAGAGGCGCCCCTCACCAAACTGGCTTGTCAGGGCAGAGGCGCCTCACCTCCCAGATGATGGGTGGCCGGGCAGAGGCGCCTCACTTCCCAGATGATGGGTGGCCTGGCAGAGGCGCCCTCATTTCCCAGGACGGCAGGGAATGGCAGAGGCACTCCTCACCTCCCAGAGGGGTGGCCGGGCAGAGGCTCTCCTCACGTCCCAGACAGGGCGGCCGGGCAGAGGCACTCCTCACCTCCCAGACGATGGGTGGCCGGGCAGAGGCGCTCCTCACCTCCCAGACGGGATGGGTCGTGTGAAATTCTGCTCCTGCACATGGGGTGGCTGAGCAGAGGTGCTCCCTCACTTCCTCCCCGAGGGGCGGCCGGGCAGAGGTGCTCCCTCACTTCCCAGATGATGGGTGGCCGGGCAGAGGCCCTCACCTCCCAGATGATGGGTGGCCTGGCGGAGGCGCTCCTCACTTCTTCCCAGACTGGGCAGCCAGGCAGAGGCGCCTCCTCACTTCCTCCCAGATGGGTGGCCGGGCAGAGGTGCTCCTCACTTCCTCCCAGACGGGCAGCCGGGCAGAGGTGCTCCTCATTTCCCAGACGGTGTGTGGTCGGTAGAGGCTCCTCACTTCCTCCCAGAGGGGCGGCCGGGCAGAGGCGCTCCTCACTTCCCAGATGATGGGTGGCCGGGCAGAGGCTCTCCTCACTTCTTTCAGGATGGGGCGGCTGGGCAGAGGCCTCCTCACTTCTTCCCAGACTGGGCAGCCAGGCAGAGGCGCCTCCCTCACTCTTCCCAGACTGGGCGGCTGGGCAGAGGCGCCTCACTTCCCAGATGATGGGTGGCCGGGCAGAGGCGCCTCCTCACCTCACAGACGATGGGTGGCCGGGCAGAGGCGCTCCTCGCTTCCCAGACGGGATGGCTGGGCACAGGCGCTCCTCACTTTACCGGACAGGGCGGAAGGGCAGAGGCTCTCCTCACTTCTTCACGGATGGGGTGGCTGGGCAGAGGCGCTCCTCACTTCTTCCAGGACGGGGCGGCCGGGCAGAGGCCTGCTCACTTCTTCCAGGATGAGACAGCCGGGAAGAGGCACTCCACACATCCCTGACGGGGCGGCCGGGGTCAGAGGCTATATTCCTCACTTCTTCCTCCCAGCAGACAGGGCTGCCGTCGGTGGCGCCTCACTTCCTCCCAGACGGCATGTGGCTGGCAGATGGTCTCCTCACCTCCTCCCCACTGGCAGAGGCGCCTCCCCACCTCCCAGATGATGCGCCTCCCTCATTTCTCCAGATTGCAGGCCGGGCAGAGTGCTCCCTACTTCAGACAATGGGTGGCCGAGCAGAGGCGCTCCTCACTTCCCAAACGGGGTGGCCGTGCAGAGGCGCTCCTCACTCACAGACGATGGGTGACTGGGCAGAGGTGCCTCGCTTCAGACGGGATGTGGCTGGGCAGAGAGGCCACTGCAGACAGTGGGTGGCAGGTTGAGCACAGGTGTTCTCACTTCTTCCCCGACGGGGCTGCAGGTGCTCCTCACTTCTTCCAGATGGGTGGTCGGGCAGAGGCGCTTCCCTCACTTCCTCCCAGAGGGGCGGCTGGGCAGAGTTTCCCAGCCCGGCAGGATTAACAGTGGCTGGGCAGAGGCGCCTCTCACTTCAATGACGGGCGGCCGCAGAGGCGCTTTCCCCAGCATAAGCAAGTGCTGTATAGGCGCCTCCTCACCTCCTCTGCACGATGGGTTGTTGGGCAGAGGCGCTCCTCATTTCCCAGACTGCGTGTGTGGTCGGGCAGAGGCGCCTCCTCACTTCCCCAACCGGGGCGGTCGGGCAGAGGAGCTCCTCACTTCCCAGACGATTGGAGGTCGGGCAGAGGCGCACTTCTCTTCCTGAGATGGGGCTGCCGGGCAGAGGCGCTCCTCACCTCCCAGACGATGGGTGTCTGGGCAGAGGCACTTCTCACGTCCGAGATGGGGCGGCCGGGCCCAGGCAATGCTCTCTTCTTCCCGGACGGTGGCCGCGACAAGGCTCTCCCTTCACTTCACCGATGGGGCAGTCGCAGAGGCGCCCTCACTCCCTTACCTAGGGGTGGCGAATGGCAGAGGCTCTCCACCCTTCAGCTGACCAAGTGGCCGGGCAGAGGCCCTCACTCTTCTCTCAGGATGGGGCGGTGGCTGGCAGAGGTCTTCCTCACTTCTTCCCAGATGGGCGGCTGCAGGCGCCTCTCTTCCCAGACTGGGCAGCCAGGCAGAGGGCGGTCTCTAATCTTCTTCCCGGATGGGGTGGCTGGGGAGAGGCACTCCTCACTGCCTGATCAAGTGGAAGGGCTGAGGTTCTCCTTACTTCTTCACGGACGGGTGTGTTAGCCAGAGGCGCCCTTCACTCTTCCAGGATCGGGAGGTCGGGCAGAAGCCCCTGCTCACTCTTTCCCATGAGCGGCTGGGCAGAGGCGCCCACAACTCCTGATCTGGCGGCTGTCTGAGGCGACCTCACTTCTTCCTCGGTGACAGGTGTACGGGGTCAGCTGTGCTCCTCACTTCCTCCCAGACGGCGTGCGGCCGGCAGAGGCGCCCTCACTTCCCTTCCTCACGGGAGGCTGTGGCAGAGGCGCCTCACCTCCCCAGATGATGGGTGGCCGGGAAGATGCCTCCCCTCATTCCCTGACGATGGGTGGCCAGGCAGAGCGCCCTCACCTCCCCAAACTGGCGGGTTGCAGAGGCGCCTCCCTCACCTCCAGACGGGTGGGTGATCGGGCAGAGGGGACTGCCACTCCCAGAAGGGGCTGCCCGGCAGAGGCACTCCTCAAGCTTCCCAGATGGGGTGGCCAGTCCGAGGCGCTGCTCCTCACCCCTGCCCATGGGTGGTCGGGTGGCAGAGGCGCCTCCCCTGCTCTGTGACGGGATGGCTGGGCACAGGCGCTCCTCACTTTTACCGGACAGGGCGGGAGCGTAGAGGTTTCTCCCACTCTCCTCGCGCCGGATGGGGTGGCTGGGCAGAGGCGCTCCTCACTCATCCAGGACGGGGCGGCCGGGCAGAGGCCTGCTCACTCTTCCACGATGAGTCAGTCGGGAAGAGGCACTCCACAATATCCTGACGGGCGGTCACCGAGCACCTCACTTCCCAGACAGCTGTCAGTCAGGCGCCCTCACTTCCTCTCAGACGGCATGGCCGGGCAGATGCACTCCCTCACTTCCTCCCTCACAGGGAGGCTGCAGGCAGAGGCGCCTCCTCAGCACCTCCCCAGATGATGGGTGGCCGGTATGGCATGCTTCCTCATTTCCCAGACCATGGGTGGCCGGCAGAGGTGCTCCTCATTCTCAGAAGCAATGGTGGCCGAGCAGAGGCGCCCTCACTCCCCAAACGGGGTGGTCGTGCAGAGGCACTCCCCTCACCTCCCCCAGACGGTGGGTGGTCAGGCAGAGGGGATCACTCCTGCCCAGAAGGGGCTGCCGGGCAGAGGCCAGCCTCCAGATGGGGTGGTCGGGTCCGAGGCCCCTCACCCCTGCCAGACAAGAGAGCCCGGGCAGAGGCGTTCAAGCCCTGATTCTGGGATGGCTGGGCAGCAGAGGCGCCTCTCACCTCCCAGACAGTGCAGGGTGGCCTGTGCCACATGCTCTCACTTCTTCCCTGACGTGGGGGCCGGGCAGAGAGGTGCTCCTCACTCCTCTTCTCCCGAGGGGCGCAGGGCAGAGGTCTCTCCTCACTTCTTCCCCAGACGGGGTGGCCAGGCAGAGGCGCTCTTTCACTACCCGAGACGGGGCTGCCGGGCAGAGGCCCTCCTCACTTCCTCCCAGATCAACGGGCCGTGCAGAGGCGCCTCCCCGCCTCCTCCCAGACGGGCTGCCGGCAGAGTCCTCCCTGCCATCCCTCACAGGCAGAACCCAGGCAGAGGGCCTCCGACGGGGCCACAGGTGAGGTGCTCCTCACCACACGATGGGTGGCCGGCTAACATCGCTCCTCACTTCCCAGATGAGGCTGGCGGCTGGGAAGAGGTGCCTCCTCACCTCCCAGACTTGTAGGTATGGGGCCGGGCAGAGGCGCCCACACTTCCCTGTATGCCATGGCCGGGCAGAGGAGCTCCCTCATTTTCCCAGACGATGGGTGGCCAGGCAGAGGCTCTCTCCCTGGCTTCCAGATGATTGGTGGCCGGGCAGGCGCTCCTCTTCCTAAACGGACGGGGCCGGGTCAGAGGCGCTCCTCACTTCCGGAGTGGTGTGATCGGCAGACGCCAGCTACTCACCTCCCAGATGGGGGCCGGGCAGAGGCGCCTCCTCACCTCCCAGATGATGGGTGGCCGGGCAGAGGCGCTCACATCCCAGACGATGCATGTACCGGCTGAAGCCCTCCTCACTTCCCAGGTGACAGGACAAGGCTCACTCCCGCCTACAGACGGGCTGGCCGGCAGAGGCGCCTCACTTCTCTTCCCAGACAGGGTGGCCGGGCAGAGGCGCCTCACTCTCCCAGCGCGGGGCGGCCGTGCAGAGGCGCTCCTCACTTCCTCTCAGAGGGGGGCGGCCGGGCAGAGGCAATCCTCACCTCCCAGACGATGGATGGCGGGGCAGAGGCGCTCCTCACTTCCCAGTCGGGGCAGCAAGGCTGAGGCGCTCCAAACTTCCAAGACGATGTGTGCCCGGGCAGAGGTGCTCCTCACTTCCCGGATGATGGGTGGCCGGCAGAGGCCCTCCTCACCTCCTGTATGGGCCAGCAGTGGCCTCACTTCCTCCTGACGGGCGGCCGGGTGAGGCGCCTCCCACTTCCCACACACAATGGATGGCAGGCTAGCCCACCTCACTTCCCCAGAGACGATGGTTGTATGGAGGCGCCTCCTCACCTCCCAGAGGTGATGGTTGGCCCTGCAGAGGGGCTTCCTCCCTCACCTCCCAGAAGATGGGTGGCCGTGGGGTAGAGGTGCTTCACACCTCCCAGAGGATGGGTGGTTCCTGCAGAGGCACCCACACCTCCCAGACGGGGCCGCCGGGCAGAGGTGCTCCCTCACCTCCCAGATGGTGGTGGTCGGGCAGAGGGCCTCCTCACTTCCCAGAGGACGTGTGTGGGCAGAGGCGCACCTCACTTCCCAGACTGGGCTGCCGGGCAGAAGCTCTCTCACTTCCCAGACGAGCAGTTGCCGGGCAGTGGCGCTCCTTACTTCCCAGACGATGGGTGGCCAGGCAGCATTTCTCCTACTCTAGAGCATAAGTGGCTGAATAGAGCCTCCTCACTGGAATGGGGCTGCCGGGTAGAGGCGCTCCTCACCTCTCAGACGATGGGTGGCCAGGCACAGCCGCTCCTCATTTCCCAGACGATAGGTGGCTGGACAGAGGTGCTCCTCACCTCCCAAACGGGGCGGCGGGGCAGAGGCGCTCCTCACTTCCCAGACGGTGGGTGGTCGGGCAGAGACGCTCCTCCATTCCCACACAATGGGTGGCCGGGCTGAGGCGCTCCTCAATTCCCAAACTGGGCGGACGGGCAAAGGCGCTAATCATTTCTTCACACACGGGGCGGCCGGCCAGAGGCTCTCCTCACTTCCTCCCACACGGGCGTCACACACGGGGCGGCCGGCCAGAGGCGCTCCTGGGTGCAGGCGTGCCCTCACCCCAGACCATGGGTATTGGGCAGAGGGCCTCACCCCCCAGCATGGGTGGTCGGCAGAGGCGCCCTCACCTGTGACCATGGGTATGCAGGTGCTCCCTCACCCCAGATGCAGGGGGGGTGGCTGGGCAGAGGCTCTCCTCACTTCTTCCTGGACGGGGGGACCGGGCCGAGGCACTCTTCACTTATTCCTGACGGGGCGCTCATAGTGCCTCCCTCCTCACTTAGAACTGACGCATAGCCGGGCAGAGGTGCTCCTCACTTCCCAGACGGGGCGGCCAGGCCTAGACGCTCCTCAGTTCTTTCCAGACGGCGTGGCCGCAGCAGAGAGGCCCTCCCTCACCCCATCATCACAGGCGGGCACAGGCAGAGGGGTTCTCACCTCCTCCCCTGACGGGCGGCTGGCAGAGGTACCTCACACTTCCCACACCCATGGTGGCTGCCAACTGGCCTCCTCATCTCCTTCCAGACCCATGGGTGGTCGGGCAGAGTACGCCCCTCACCTCCCAGACCCAGGCAGAGGCCCACACCTCCCAGGCCATGCCGGGCAGAGGAGCCTGAGCCTCCCAGAATGATGGGTGTGCTCATGGAGGTGGCTCCCTCATTTCCCCCAGACAGATTAGTAGGTCAGCAGAGGGCGCCCTCTTTTTCCTAAAATCGGACGCGGGGCTGGGGAGGCGCCCTGCCTCCCGGCAGTGACTGCAGCCTGCTACTCACCTCCTAGATGGGGGGCTGGCATTCCTCACCTCCCAGATATTTTGGGTGGCTGACAGATGGCGCTTCCCCAGCATCCCACAGAGAGAGCTGGACCGCTTAGCACTCCGCCTCTAGAGGCGAGGGAGTCGGGGTAGAGAATTCTACCTCCTGGGAGAATGTAGTAATGCATAGAGTGCTTCTTCATTTCAGACAGCGTCAGACATGCCTCCCAACCTCCCAGGTGATGGCTGGCAGAGGCGCCTCAGCCTCCCAGATCTGGCAGGCCGGGCAGTGGCGCTGCCTCACTTCCTTCCAGGACGTAAGGGCCAGTAGAGGCACCCCTCACTCCCAGTATGGCTCTGCAGCCTTACCTTCCAGAAGGGCGCCTGGGCAGAGGGTTATCCTCAGCATCCCAGCCATGCATGCAGGCAGAAGCCTCCCCATTCTCTCCCAAAAAGAAATAAAATGCAGAGGCTCCCTACTCCTCCCAGGGCATGCCTGGGCAGAGGCTGACCTCCCACGGAAGGATTTGGGGTAGAGGCTCTCACCCCTCAGTCGGCCAGCCTGAGGCCCAAACTTCCACAGATCATGTGCCCGTGCTGAGGCCCGCCTCCGACATGGTGTAGAGGCTCCACTCATCCTGTGATGCGGGTCACAGAAGGCCTCAGCCTCCCATGGGGCTGCTGGGCAGAGGTGACCTCCCTCACTCCAGATTTGCAGCCAAAGTGAGGTCTCCCCATACCTCCCAGACAGGCGGCTGGGGTGAGGTGCTCCCCACCCAATGTTTTAATGGTGGGTTGCTCACCTCCCACCTCCCAGACTGCAGTGGCTTGGCCCAGAGCCCCACCCAAGAGGACACAGTCCTGAAGCCCCCGTCCCAGGAAGATAAGGGTTTGCAGTGTGCTTCAATCTAGAGGATGGGTGGCGTCCTGCGGAGGCACCCACAGAATTTGGGGTCAAGGTTGCTGTCAAGAGGTACCACCCATGGGCCAAGGGTGCCTCCCCCACCTCCTGAGATAAGTGGCTTGCAGAGCACCCCTACTCTATAGGATCTGGGCGTGGCTGTGGGCACTCTCCACCCAGGCTGTCGTGGGCAGTAGCTGCCGCTTACTCCTCTAGACGATGGGCTCACAGGCAGAGCCCTCCCATTCCCAGCAGAGATGGGGTGTACTGAATTTATAAGCTCCCACTTCCAGCCAGCAAGAGGCTCACTCCCAGATGGGTACGTGGGCAGGCTCCTCCACCTCCCAAACGGTGTCAGCAGGCTCCCACCTCCTGTACCCATGGGTGTCCGTGATGAAGCGCCTTGAAGATCCCTAGACTGAGGCTGTGAGCCTCCCCACCCATGATGGGTGGCTGCCTCCTCACCCCTCCTGACGCTGGCTGAGGCACCTTCTCACTCTTCCCGGGATAAAGTCTCCCAGGCAGAGTCCCCTGCAGGCACGATCGGGCAGTCTGGCAGAGGCCTCCCAGAAGGTGTGGTCAAGCAGAGGCCCCTTCCTGCCTCCCTCAGATGGGGTGGGGTGCCCGGGCAGAGGGGGCTCCTCAAGAGGTCCTCCCGGCTCAGCAGGCGCCCCGCCTCCTCCCATACGAAGGGCCAGCTAGATCTGCCTCCCACTTCCCAGAGCCATGGGGGGTTGTCAGCAGAGGCGCCCCATTTCCGGGACAGAAGGGGTGAGGTCTTCAATTCCTGGCTGCCCAGCAGAGTAACTCCCTCACCCAGGACGGTGGCCTGGGTGTAGAGCGCTGATCCAGGACGTTTAGCGTAGAGGCTTTCCTCCCTCCCAGATGGGTGTGAGGCGCCTCCCACTCTGGAGCTGGTGGCCGGGCAGAGTAGCTCCGCCCCACCCAGAGCAAGTGGCCTGCAAGGCGCCCCACCCTCCTGGGGATCGTGGCGCTGCTTGGCCAGAGAGGGCGCTTCCCCACTCCTTCTCCCAGATGGGGCCGCAGAGTCTCTACTTCCTCCCAGACGGTGCCCAAAGGAGGGTTCCCCTCAGCCTCCCCAGGATCTGGAGGCCTGGCAGAGCTCCCTAGTCCCTCCACATAGTGGCTGCTAGTTTCCGCCTCAGCCTCCAGACAGAGCCACGGGCAGGCTCCCTGGCTCTTATCATGGGCACGGCAGAGTCATCAATGACGCATGGCAGAGGCTTTTCCCTTACTCCCCAGATCATGGTTAATGGGCATAAAAGCCCTCACTTCCCAAACCGAGTGCCAAGGTAGAGGCCACTCCCACCTCCCTAGAGGTTGGGATTGTTGGGCAGAGGCACTCCTCACCTCCAGCATTGGCAAGCCTCAGCCTCCCACAGATGGGTGAGGTGTGCTCCTCCCCTCCCAGACGTGTGGCTGCGCAGAAAGGCCTCTCACCCAGCCAGTAAATGGGGTAAGGCCCCTCACATCCAAGAAAACAAGGCTGGCAGATGTGTTCTCACTTCCCAGCTGGGATGGCCGGGCAGAGGCGCTCCTCAATTCCTGTCAGCAGCAGGGCACCTGGCCACTTCCAGATGGGTCGGCTGGGCAGAGACGCCTCCCTCAATGCCCCAGACCATGCATGGTTGGGCAGAGGCGCGCTCACCTCCCAGACAATGGTGGCTGGGCTGGAGGCTCCCTCACCTCCCAGACGATGGTGCCCCTGAGGTAGGTCTGCAGAGGTTCTCCCAACCCCATAAGATGGGTGGTCAAGAGTTGCTTCTCACCCCAGACGGGCCGTCGTGGGCAGAGGCCTCACCTCCCCAGATTGTGGGTGCCGGGCAGAGGGCCTCCCTCCTTCCCCAGAGGGATGTGGCCGGAGAGGCGCCTCACTCCTGACCATGCAGTAGAAGCTAACCTCACTTCCAGAGGAGGGGCCATGTGAGGCACTCCTCCTCACCCAGACAGGCCAGGCAGAAGCTGCTCATTTCCCAGACGATGGGTGGCCGGGCAGAGGCGCTCCTCACTTCCCAAACGGGGCGGCCGAGCAGAGGCGCCTCCTCACTTCCCAGACGGGGGGTGGGTGGGAGCTGGGCAGAGGCGCCTCCCAAACGCACACAGCTGTGGTGGCCGGGAGCTCCTCACCCCAGACTGGGCGGACGGGCAGAGGCGCTAATCATTTCTTCATTTCAAAGACGATGGGTGGCCAGGCAGAGGCACTCCTCACTTCCGAGACGAGGAGGCTGGGCAGAGGCACTCCACAGAATTTCTCCCAGCCGTTTGGTGGCAGGGGCAGAGGAGCTCCCTCATTCCCCCAGATGATGGGTGTCCGGACAGAGGCGCCCTCATTTCCCAGACGACAGGCCGGGCAGAGGCGCCTCACTCCCGAGGGTGGTGGTCGGGCAGACTCACCTCCCAGATGGGGGGCCGGGCAGAGGCGCTCCTCACCCCCCACAGATATGTAAGTGGCCGGCAGAGGCGCCTCACCTCCCAGATCTACGCGCGGGACTGGCTGAAGCCAGCCCCTCACTTCCCAGACTCCATGGGTGGTCGGGCAGGCCTCCTCCCTTCCCAGACAGTGGGTGGCCGGGCAGATGCGCTCTACACTTCGGAGACGGGGCGGCCGGGCAGAGGGGATCCTAACTTCTTCCCAAACAGGGCGGAACGCCGAGGCTCTCCTCACTTCCTCCCAGAGGGGGCGGCCGGGCAGAGGCTCCTCCTAACCTCCAGCAGGATGGTGGCCAAGCAGAGCCCTCACTGCCCAGACGGGCGTCGGGAAGAGGCACTCCTCACTCTTCCATAATGGGTGGTCAGGGGCTGTGCCTCACTTCCCAGAAGGTGGCCGTGCAGGGCACTCCCTCACCTCCTCCTCAGAGGGGCAATGGCCAGAGGCGATCCCTCACCCAGACTCCATGGATGCATGGGGCAGAGGCCCTCACCCCAATGAGCCGCCTCAGGCAGAGGCCCCTGTCTGCAAGACAGTGCTGTCTGTAGTGAGCGCCTCACCTCCCTCGATTCCATGGGGTGGTCGGGCAGAGGCCCTCACTCTCCTCCCAAACGGGGCTGTCGGGCAGAGGCTGCCTGCTCACTCCCAGATGGGGCGGATCGGCAGAGGTAGTTCCTCACTCTTCCCAGACGGCGTCGGGTGAGTCGCCTCCCCACTTCTCCCAGGAAGGGGTGGCCGTGCAGAGGCGCCTCCTCACTCTCCCCAGAGGGGTGGCCGTGCAGTAAGTGCTCCCACTTCCCTCCCAGAGGGGGGCGGCCGGACAGAGGTGATCCTCACCTCCCAGATATTGATGGATGGGTCAGCAGAGGCGCCTCCCTCACCTCTTCCCCAGAAAGTGTGGCCGCAGTGCTCCTCACCCTCCCAGAGGGGGAGGCCAGGCAGGCGATCCCTGCCTCCCCCAGACCCATGGATGGCGGGGCAGAAGTGCCCTCATTCCCAGATCGGGCGGCCGGGCAGAGGCGCCCCTTACTCCAAGACAATGGTACCCTGGCAGAGGTGCTCCCTCACTGGACAATGGGTGGCCGGGCAGAGGCGCTCACCTCCCAAATGGGGTGGCTGGCAGAGGCTGCCACCAGATGGGCGTCAAGCAGAGGCGCCCTCACACTCTTCCCAGATCGGGTTGACGGCAGAGGCCTCCTCACTTCCTCCAGACGGGGTGCCAGGGCAGAGGCTCCTCACTCCCTCCTGACGGGGCGGCAGCCTCACCTCCCACACAATGGATGGTCAGTTAGTTTTACCCTCTCACCCCAGAGGATGGGTGGCCCTGGCAGAGGCGCTCCCTCAACCCAGACGATACGGGCAGAGGTGCTTCTCACCTCCCAGACGGGGCTGCAGGGCAGAGGCGCTCCTCACTTCACAGAAGGTGTGAGGCCTGGCAGAAGGCCTCCTCACTGCACGTGGGTGCAGAGGCTAATTCTCACTCCCAGACAGGCTGTGTCGGGCAGAAGCTCTCCCTCACCTCCCAGACTAGGCTGCCGGGCAGAGGCGCCTCCTCACTCCCTCCCAGACTCCATGGGTGGCCAGGCAGAGCCTCTCCTCATTTCCCAGACGATGGGAGGCCGGAATGAGGAGCTCCTCACTTCCCAAACGGGGCGGGCGGGCGGAGGCGCTCCTCACTTGCCAGAGGATGGGTGGCCGGGCAGAGGCTCTCCTCACTTCCCAAACGGTGGGTAGTCGGACAGAGGCACTCCTCAATTCCCACACGGTGGTTGGCCGGGCAGAGGCGCTCCTCAATTCCCAGACTGGGCGAACGGGCAGAGGCGCAATCATTTCTTCCCACACGGGCGCCACAGAGCCTCATGTTCCTCCCAGATGGGGCGCCCGGGCAGAGGCGCCTCCTCACCTCGAGACGACAGGTTGCCAGAGGCGCCTCCCACCTCCCCAGACGATGGGTGGCCTGGCAGAGCCTCTACCACCCAGCCCATGGGTGTCCAGACACAAGCGCTCCTCACCTCCCAGAGACGATGGTGGCGAGCAGAGGCGCCCTCACCTCCCACAATGCATGGGTGTGGCTGGGCAGAGGCTCCTCCTCACTCTTCCGGACGGGCGCATCAAGCCGAGGCACTCTTTCTCACTCTTCCCTCGGACGGGTGCCAGCCTGGGCAGAGACCCTCCTCACTTATATACGGACGGGCGCCTGGCAGAGGCGCCCTCACCTCCCAGACGGGCGTCGGCAGAGGTGGTCCCTCACCTCCTGAGAGAGGGTGGTTTGCCAGGCGGTGAGGCGCCTCCTCACCTCCCAGACGCATGGTAAGCCTGGTAGAGGCGCTTCCTCATTTCCCATGTCAGGAGCAGTGGCCGGGCAGAGGTGCCTCTCACCCTGTGATGATGGCAGTCAAGTGCAAGCACTCCTCGCCCCCCCACAGGGCACGGGTTGTGGCAGAGAGAAGTGATCCTCACCTCCAAGACGGGAAGGATGGGCAGAGGTGCCCTCACTTCCCAGATGGGGTGGTCGTGGGCAGAGGCGCTCCTCACCCCAGATGGTGGGTGGCTGCTGCAGAAGGCTCTCACTTTCCTAGAGGATGGGTGGCCGGACAGAGGTGCTCACCCCAGACTGGGCCGGGCAGAAGCCTCTCCTCACCCCAGATGAGGTTGCCGGGCAGAGGCGCCTCCTCACCTCCAAGATGATGGGGGTGGCCGGGCAGAGGCGCTCCTCACTTCCCAGACAGGGCGGCCGGGCAGAGGCGCCTCACCTCCCAGACGATGGGTGGCCAGGCAGAGGCGCCTCACCTCCCAGACGATGGGTGGCTGGGCAGAGGCTCTCCTCACTTCTTCCCAGACGGGCGGCCGGGCAGAGGAGCTCCTCACTTCCTCCCAGACGATGGGCGGCCGGGCAGAGGTGCTCCTCACCTCCCACAGGGTTGTTTGCCAGGGAGAGGCGCCCTCACCTCCCAGACGCATGGGTGGCCGGGCAGAGGCGCCCTCAGACCCCAGACGATGGGTGGCCCGGGCAGAGGCGCTCTCACTTCCCAGACCAAGGCCGGGCAGAAGCTCTCCCACAACGGGGCGGCCGGGCGGAGGCTCTCCTCACTTCCCAGATGGGGTGGCCAGGCAGAGGCACTCCTCACTTCTTCCCAGACGGGGTAGCTGAGCAGAGGCCCTCCTCACTTCCTCCCAGACGGTGTGCCAGGGCAGAGGTGCTCCTCACTTCCTCCCTGACAGGGCAGCCGGGCAGAGGTGCTCCTCACCTCCCAGACGCCTGGGTGGCCGGGCAGAAGGCGCCCCTCATTTCCCAGACGATGGGTGGCCGGGCAGAGGCGCTCCTCATTTCCTAGATGATGGGTGGCCGAGCAGAGGCGCTCCTCACTTCCCAAACGGGGCGGCCGAGCAGAGGCGCTCCTCACTTCCCAGAGGTTGGATTGCCGGGCAGTGGCCTTCCTCACTTCCAGGACGAGGCGGACGGGCAGAGGCTCTCCTCACTTCCTCCCAGACGATGCGTGGCTGGGCAGAGTAAGTGCCCTCACCTCCCAGATGGTGGCCGGGCAGAGGTGCTTCTCCCCTCCCAGACGGGGTTGCCGGGCAGAGGTGCACCTCACTTCCCAGACGACTGGGTGGTCGGGCAGAGGCGCTCCTCACCTCCCAGACGATGGGTGGCTGGGCAGAGGCGCTCCTCACTTCCCAGACGTGGTGGCCGGGCAGAGGCTCTCCTCACTTCCCAGACGATGGGTGGCTGGGCAGAGGCCCTCCTACCTCCTCACAGACGGAGTGCCCGGCAGAGGGCTCCTCACTTCCTCCCAGACGATGGGTGGCCGGGCAGAGGCGCCCTCACCTCCCAGACGCATGGGTGGCTGGGCAGAGGCGCCTCCTCACCTCCCAGACGATGGGTGGCCGGGCAGAGGCGCTCCTCACTTCCCAGATGGTGGGTGGCCGAGCATAGGGCCTCCCTCACTCCCAGAGGATGGGTGCCCGGGCAGAGGGGCTCCTCACTTCCTCCCTGACGGGAGGCCGGGCAGAGGCGCTCCTCACTTCCCACACGATGGTGGCCGGTTGGGGCTTGCTCCTCACTCCCAGACGCATGGGTGGCCGGGCAGAGGCGCCTCCTCACTTCCCAGATGGGGTGTCCGGGCAGAGGCGCTCCTCTCCTCCCAGAGGCTGGATTGCCGGGCAGAGGCGCTCCTCACCTCCCAGAGATGGGTGGCTGGCAGAGGCGCCTCCCTCACCTCCCAGACGATGGTGGCCGGGCAGAGGCGCCTCACTTCCCCAGACGCATGGGTGGCTGGGCAGAGGCTCTCCTCACTCCTTTTCCTGGATCTGCATCAGAGGCACTCTTCACTTCCCCAGACGCATGGGTGGCCGGGCAGAGGCGCCCTCACCTCCCAGACGATGGTGGTCGGGCAGAGGCGCCTCCTCACTTCCCAAACAGGGCTGGGTCGGGCAGAGGTGCTCCTCACCTCAAGAGTCGGGATGGCTGGGCAGAGGCCTCCTCACTTCCTCCCAGACGGGCTGCCGGGCAGAGAAGCTGACTCCTTGACAGACGGTCAGCCGCCAGAGGCGCCTCCCACCTCCCCAGACCCATGGGTGGCCAGGCAGAGGCCTCCTCACCTCCCAGACGATGGTGGCCGGGCAGAGGCGCCTCACCTCCCAGACGATGGGTGGCCAGGCAGAGGCTCCTCACTTCCCAGACGATGGGTGGCTGGCAGAGGCGCCTCCTCACTTCCCAGACGCATGGGTGGCCGGGCAGAGGCTCTCCTCACTTCCCAGACAGTGGGTGGCTGGGCAGAGGCGCCTCACCTCCCAGACGATGGGTGGCCAGGCAGAGGCCCTCACCTCCCAGATGGTGGGTGGGCGGGCCGAGGCCTCCTCATTTCCCAGACGATGGGTGGCCGGGCAGAGGCGCTCCTCAATTCCCAGATGATGGGCGGCCGAGCAGAGGCGCTCCTCACCTCCCAGACGGTGGTTTGCCAGGCAGAGGCGCTACTCACTTCAGGAAGGGGAGGAAGGGCAGAGGCGTTCCTCACTTCCCAGATGTGGCAGGGCAGAGGCGCTCCTCACTTCCCAGACGATGGTGGCCGGGCAGAAGCTCTCCTCACCTCCCAGACGATGGGTGGCCAGGCAGAGGCGCCTCACCTCCCAGACGATGGGTGGCCGGGCAGAAGCTCTCTCACCTCCCAGACGGGCTGCCGGGCAGAGGCCTCACCTCCCAGACGATGGGTGGCCGGGCAGAGGCACTGATCATTCACACGGGTCGCAGAGGCGCCTCACCTCCCAGACGCATGGGTGGCCGGGCAGAGGCGCCTCCTCACCTCCCAGACGGGCTGCCGGGCAGAGGCCTCACCTCCCAGACGATGGGTGGCTGGGCAGAGGCCCTCTCACCCCTCCCAGACGGGCTGCCGGGCAGAGGCCTCACCTCCCAGACGATGGGTGGCCGGGCAGAGGGGCTCCTCCCCTCCCAGAAATGGGTGGTCAAGCAGAGGCGCTACTCCCCTCCCAGACGATGGGTGGCTGGGTGGAGGCACTCCTCACCTCCCAGACGATGGGTGGCCGGGGGGCAGAGGCCTCACCTCCCAGACGGGCTGCCGGGCAGAGGCCTCCCTCACCTCCCAGACGATGGGTGGTCAAGCAGAGGCACCTCACCTCCAGATCATGGCTAAGAAAGAAGCCTCTCTCACTCCCAGACCCAGGCTGTCGGGCAGTGGCTCTCCTTACTTCCCAGACGATGGGTGGCCAGGCAGAGCCTCTCCTCATTCCCCAGCTGATGGGTGGCCGGAATGAGGAGCTCCTCACTTCCCAAACGGGCAGAGGCCCTCACCTCCCAGACGCATGTGGGTGGTCAAGCAGAGGCTCTCCTCACTTCCCAAACGTGGTAGTCAAGTAGAGGCCCTCACCCCAGATCTATGGGTGGTCAAGCAGAGGCCTCCCTCACCCCCCCCCCCAGACGATTATGGTCAAGCAGAGGCGCCTCCTCACCTCCCAGACGATGTGGGTGTCCAGACAGAAGTGCTCCTCACCTCCCAGACGATGGGTGGTCGAGCAGAGGCGCTCCTCACCTCCCAGATGATGGGTGGCGGGCAGAGGCGCTCGCCTCCTCACCTCCCAGACCCATGGGTGGCCAGCTAGATCTCGGCCTTCTCACCTCCCAGATGGGGTGGTCAAGCAGAGGCGCCTCCCACCTCCCAGAGGATGGGTGGTCACAGTGAGCCTCACCTCCCAGACGATGGGTGGCTGGGCAGAGGCGCCCTCACCTCCCAGACGATGGGTGGCCGGGCAGAGGCCCTCACCTCCCAGACGATGGGTGGCTGGGCAGAGGCGCTCACCTCCCAGATGATGGGTGGTCGGGCAGAGGCGCTCCTCACTTCCCCCAGACGATGGGTGGTCGGGCAGAGGCCTCCCTCACCTCCCAGAAGATAGGTTCAAGCAGACCTCACCTCCCAGACGGGCTGCCGGGCAGAGGCGCTCCTCACCTCCCAGACGGGCTGCCGGGCAGAGGCCCTCCTCACCTCCCAGACGGGCTGCCGGGCAGAGGCGGCCTCACCTCCCAGAGGATGGGTGGTCAAGCAGAGGCCTCACCTCCCAGACGGGCTGCCGGGCAGAGGCCTCACCTCCCAGATTGTGGGTGGCCGCTACCGAGGGACTCCTCACCTCCCAGATGATGGGTGGCCAGGCAGAGGCGCCTCCTCACTTCCCAGATGATGGATGGTCGGCAGAGGCGCCCTCACTTCCCAGACTGGGCGGCCAGGCAGAAGCTCTCCTCACTTCCCAGACGAGGTGGCCGGGCAGAGGCGCCCTCACCCCAGACGATGGGTGGCCAGGCAGAGGCGCCTCACTTCCCAGACGATGGGTGGCCGGGCAGAGGCCCTCACTTCCCAGACGCATAGGTGGTCAGGCAGAGGCGCTCCTCACTTCTTCCCATACTGGGTGGCCGGGGAGAGGCGCTCCTCACTTCTTCCCAAAAGGGGTGGGTCAAGCAGAGGCGCTCCTCACTTCCCAGACGATGGGTGGCTGGCAGAGGCGCCCTCACCTCCCAGACGCATGGGTGGCCAGGCAGAGGCGCCTCACCTCCCAGATGATGGGTGGCCGGGCAGAGGCCTCACCTCCCAGACGGGCTGCCGGGCAGAGGCCTCACCTCCCAGACGGGTGGTCGGGCAGAGGCCCTCACCTCCAGATCCATGGGTGGCCGGGCAGAGGCGCCTCACCTCCCAGAGGATGGGTGGCTGGGCAGAGGTGCTCCTCACATCCCAGTCGATGGGTGGGCGGGCAGAGGAGCTCCTCACCTCCCAGACGATGGGTGGCTGGGAAGAGGCTCTCCTCACTTCTTCCCGGATGGGGCGACCGGGCCGAGGCACTGTTCACTTCTTCCCGGACGGGGCGCCCGGGCAGAGGCCCTCCTCACTTATATACGTACATGCTGGCCGGGCAGAGGCGCTCCTCACTTCCCAGACGGGGCGGCTGGGCAGAGGCGCTCTTCACCTCCCAGACGATGGGTGGCCGGGCAGAGGCGCCCTCACCTCCCCAGAGGATGGGTGGCGGGCAGAGGCTCTCCTCACCTCCCAGACAAGCTGGTGGTCGGGCAGAGGCGCCTCACTTCCCAGACGGGCTGCCGGGCAGAGGGGTTCCTAACTTCTTCCCAGACGGGTGGTCGGGCAGAGGTGCTCCCCACCCCAGGCTCTCCTCACTTCCCAGACGGGTGGTCGGCAGAGGCGCCCTAACCTCCCAGGTGATTGGTGGTCGGGCAGAGGCCTCACTTCCCAGACGGGCTGCCGGGCAGAGGCGCCCTCACTTCCCAGACGGGTGGTCGGGCAGAGGCGCTCTTCACTCCCAGACGGGGTGGCCGGGCAGAGGGGTTCCTAACTTCTTCCCAGACGGGCTGCCGGGCAGAGGCGCCTCCTCACCTCCCAGACGCATGGGTGGCCGGGCAGAGGCGCCTCACCTCCCAGACGATGGGTGGCTGGGCAGAGGTGCTCCTCACCTCCCAGAGGGATGGGTGGTCGGGCAGAGGCGCCTCACCTCCCAGACGATGTGGGTGGCCGGGCAGAGGCGCCCTCACCTCCCAGAAAATGTGTGGCCGGAAAGAGGCGCTCCTCACTTCCCAGACGGGGCGGCCGGGCAGAGGCGCCTCACTTCCCAGATGGTGCTGCCGGGCAGAGGCGCTCCTCACTTCCCAGACGGGTGGCCGGGCAGAGGCCCTCCTCATTTCCCAGATGATGGGTGGCCGGGCAGAGGCGCTCCACACTTCCAAAACGGTGCGGCCGAGGAGACGCGCCTCACCTCCCAGAGGTTGGATTAAAGGGCAGAGGCGCTCCTCACATCCAGGACGGGGTGGCCGGGCGGAGTCGCTCCTCACCTCCCAGAGGATGGGTGGCCGGGCAGAGCGCTCCTCACCTCCCAGACGCATGGGTGGCCGGGCAGAGGTGCTCCTCACCTCCCAGACGCATGGGTGGCCGGGCAGAGGCTCCTCATTTCCCAGATGATGGGTGGCCGGGCAGAGGCGCCTCCTCACCTCCCAGACGCATGGGTGGCCGGCAGAGGCGCTCCTCATTTCCTCCCAGACGGGGCGTCCGGGCAGAGGCGCTCCTCCCTTCCCAGACGGGCTGCCGAGCAGAGGCGCTCCTCACTTCCCAGACGATGGGTGGCCGGGCAGAGGCGCTCCTCATTTCCCAGACGATAGGTGGCCGGGCAGAGGCGCTCCTCACTTCCCAGATGATCGGCGGCCTATGTGTAGAGGCGCTCTTCACTTCCCTGACGGTGTGGCCAGGCAGAGGCGCTCCTCACCCCAGATGGTGGGTGGCCGGGCAGAGGCCTCCTCACTTCCAAGACGATGGGTGGCCAGGCAGAGGCGCTCCTCATTTCCCAGACAGTGGGTGGCCGGGCAGAGGCGTTCTTCACTTCCCAGACGGGGCGGCCGGGCAGAGGGGTTCCTAACTTCTTCCCAGACAGGGTGGCCCGGCCGAGGCTCTCCTCACTCCTCCCAGACGGGGCGGCAGGGCAGAGACGCTCCTAACTTCCCAGGTGACGGGTGGTCGGACAGAGGCGCCTCCTCACTTCCCAGACGGGGCGGCCGGGCAGAGGCCTCCTCACCTCCCAGATGATGGATGGCTGGGCAGAGGCGCTCCTCATTTCCCAGACGATGGGCGGCCGAGCAGAGGCGCTCCTCCACCTCCCAGAGGGTGGTTTGCCAGGCAGAGGTGCTCCTCACTTCCCAGATGGTGGGTGGCTGGGCAGAGGCTCCTCACTTCCTCCCAGACGGGTGGCTGGGCAGAGGCGCCTCACATCTTTTCCCGATGGGTGGCCGGGCAGAGGTGCTCCTCACTTCCCAGACGATGGGTGGCTGGGCAGAGTCTCTCCTCACTTCCCACACGATGGGTCGCCGGCGAGCTTCGCTCCTCACTTTCCCAGAAGATGGGTGGCCGGACAGAGGAGCTCCACACTTCAAAACGTGGCGGCCGGGCAGAGGCGCTCCTCACTTCCCAGAGGGTGGTTTGCCGGGCAGAGGCGCCTCACTTCCCAAACGGTGGGTGGTCGGGCAGAGGCGCCTCACCTCTGCCACGGTGGGTGGCCGGCAGAGGCGCTTCTCACCTCCCAGATGATGGGTGGCCGGGCAGAGGCGCTAATCACTTTTCCCACACGGACGGCCGGACAGGCGCCCTTACTTCTCCCAGACGCCAAGGCCCGGCAGAGGCGCTCCTCAACTCCCAGACAGTGGGTGGCCGGGCAGAGGCGCTCATCACCTCACCGATGATGGGTGTCGGGCAGAGGCGCCTCACTTCCCAAACGGGCGGTCGAAAGCAGAAGGCCTCTAACCTCCCCAGAGTTTGGATTGCCGGGCAGAGAAGCTCCTCACTTCCAGGATGGGGCGGACGGGCAGAGGCACTCCTCACTCCCCAGACGGGTGACCGGTCAGAGGCGCTCCTCAATTCGCAGATGATGGGCGGCTAAGCAGAGGCGCTTCTCACCTCGTGAGGTGGTTTGCCAGGCAGAGGCGCTCCTCACTTCCCAGATGGGTGGCCGGCAGAGGCGCCTCACTTCCCTGACGATGGGTTGCCGGGCAGAGGGGCTCCTCATTTCCCAGACGATGGATGGCCGGACAGAGGAGCTCCACACTTCTCAAACGGGGCGGCTGGGCAGAGGCGCTCCTCAATTCCCACACGGTGGGTGGCCGGGCAGAGGCGCTTCTCAATTCCCAGACTGGGCGGACGGGCAGAGGCGCTAATCACTTCTTCCCACACGGGACGGCCGGACAGAGGCGCTCCTTACTTCCTCCCCAGACGATGGGTGGCCGGCAGAGGCGCCTCACTCCCAGACGATGGGTGGCTGGGCAGAGGCGCCTCACCTCCCAGACGATGGGTGGCCGGGCAGAGGCGCCTCACCTCCCAGATGATGGGTGGCCGGGAAGAGGCGCACCTCACCTCCCAGATGGTGGGTGGCCGGGCAGAGGGCCTCCCTCACCTCCCAGACGATGGGTGGCTGGCAGAGGCGCCTCCTCACTTCCCAGATGGTGGGTGGCCGGGCAGAGGCGCCTCACTTCCCAGACGGGTGGCCGGGCAGAGGCACTCCTCACCTCCCAGATGGTGGGTGGCCGTGCAGAGGTGCTCCTCACTTCCCAGACGGGTCGGTCGGGCAGAGGCACTCCTCACTTCCCAGACGGTGGGTGGCCGGGCAGAGGCGCTCCTCACGTCCCAGATGGTGGGTGGCCGGGCAGAGGGCCTCCTCACCTCCCAGAGGATGGGTGGCCGGGCAGAGGCACTCCTCACTTCTCCCAGACGCATGGGTGGCTGGCAGAGGCGCCTCACCCCAGACGATGGGTGGCCGGCAGAGGCGCCTCACTTCCTCCCAAACGGTGGCCGGGCAGAGGCTCTCCTCACTTCCTCGCAGACGGGTGGCCGGGCAGAGGCACTCCCTCACCTCCCAGACGCATGGGTGGCCGGGCAGAGGCGCCCTCACTTCCCAGAAGATGGGTGGCCGGCAGAGGCGCCCTCACCTCCCAGACGCACGCATGGGTGGCCGGGCAGAGGTGCTCCTCACCCCAGATGATGGGTGGCCGGCAGAGGCGCCTCACCTCCCAGACGATGGGTGGCCGGCAGAGGCCCTCCTCACTTCCCAGAAGATGGGTGGCCGGGCAGAGGCGCCTCCTCACCTCCCAGACGCATGGGTGGCCGGGCAGAGGCACTCCTCACCTCCCAGACGCATGGGTGGTCGGGCAGAGGCGCCTCCCCACCTCCCAGACGATGGGTGGCCGGCAGAGGCGCCTCACCCACAGATCATGGACGGGCAGAGGCACTAATCATTTCTTCCCACACGGGTGGCCGGGCAGAGGCGCTCCTCACCTCCCAGATGATGGGTGGCTGGGCAGAGGCCCTCAGCTCCCAGACGATGGGTGGCTGGACAGAGGCGCCTCCTCACTTCCCAGATGATGGGTGGCCGGGCAGAGGCGCCCTCACTTCCCAGAAGATGGGTGGCCGGGCAGAGGCGCTCCTCACCTCCCAGATGATGGGTGGCCGGGCAGAGGCGCCTCCTCACTTCCCAGACTCCATGGGTGGCCGGGCAGAGGCGCCCTCACTTCCCAAACGGGCGGCCGGGCAGAGGCGCCACCTCCCAGACGATGGGTGGCTGGGCAGAGGCGCTCCTCACTTCCCAGACGGTGGGTGGTCGGGCAGAGGTGCTCCTCACCTCCCAGAAGATGGGTGGCCGGGCAGAGGAGCTCCTCACTTCCCAGACGGGTGGCCGGGCAGAGGCTCTCCTCACTTCCCAGACGATGGGTGGCCGGGCAGAGGCGCTCCTCATTTCCCAGATATGGGTGGCCGGACAGAGGCGCTCCTCACTTCCGAAACGGGGCGGCCGAGCAGAAGCTCTCCTCACCTCCCAGATGATGGGTGGCTGGGCAGAGGCGCCTCACCTCCCAGACGATGGTGGGTGGCTGGGCAGAGGGCCTCCTCACCTCCCAGAAGATGGGTGGTCGGGCAGAGGCGCTCCTCACTTCCCAG
Organism: Hoolock leuconedys; assembly: GCA_023748175.1. Lineage (NCBI taxonomy): Eukaryota > Metazoa > Chordata > Mammalia > Primates > Hylobatidae > Hoolock > Hoolock leuconedys. The sequence continues at coordinate 9,067 of JAKGGE010001201.1, read as the reverse complement.
AAGATGGGTGGCCAGGCAGAGGCGCCTCCTCACTTCCCAGACGATGGTGGTCGGGCAGAGGCTCTCCTCACTTCCCAAATGGTGGGTGGTCGGGCAGAGGCGCCCTCACCTCCCAGACTGGGTGGCCGGGCAGAGGCGCCTCACCTCCCAGACAGGGCTGCCGGGCAGAGGCGCCTCACCTCCCAGACGATGGGTGGCCGGGCCGAGGCGCTCCTCACTTCCCAGACGATGGGTGGCTTGGCAGAGGCTCTCCTCACTTCCCAGATGATGGGTGGCCGGCAGAGGCGCTCCTCACTTCCCAGACGGGGTGGCCGCGCAGCGGCGCACCTCACCTCCCAGGCGGGTGGCCGGGCAGAGGTGCTCCTCACTTCCCAGACGATGGGTGGCTGGGCAGAGGTGCTCCTCACCTCCCAGACGATGGGTGGCCGGGCAGAGGTGCTCCACACTCCCAGACGATGGGTGGCCGGGCAGAGGTGCTCCACACCTCCCAGACGGATGGGTGGCCGGGCAGAGGCGCCTCACCTCCCAGAGGGTGGTTTGCCAGGCAGAGGCGCCCTCACCTCCCAGACGGTGGGTGGCCGGGCAGAGGTGCTCCTCACCCTCCCAGACGGTGGGTGGCCGGGCAGAGGCGCTCCTCACTTCCCAGACGGGTGGCTGGGCCGAGGCGCTCCTCACTTCCCAGATGATGGGTGGCCGGGCAGAGGCGCTCCTCACTTCCAGGACGGGGCGGACGGGCAGAGGCGCTCCTCACTTCCCAGACGGGGTGGCCGGGCAGAGGCGCTCCTCACTTCCTCCCAGAGGGTGCCAGGCAGAGGCGCTCCTCACTTCCAGGACGGGGCGGACGGGCAGAGGCGTCCTCACTTTTCCCAGACGGGTGGCCGGGCAGAGGGCCTCCTCACTTCCCAGATGGGGCTGCCGGGCAGAGGCGCTCCTCACTTCCTCCCTGACGGTGCGGCCGGGCAGAGCTGCTCCTCACTCCCAGACGATGGGTGGCCAGGCCGAGGCGCCCTCACTTCCTGTGACAATGGGTGGCCGGGCAGAGGCGCTCCTGACTTCTTCCCAGACGGGGTGGGCTGGCAGAGGCCCTCCTCACTTCCTCCCATACGGGGTGCCAGGGCAGAGTTGCTCCTCACTTCCACACGATGGGTGGCCAGCTAGCTTCGCTCCTCACTTCCCAGACGATGGGTTGGCAGGCAGAGGCGCTCCTCATTTCCCAGACGATGGGTGGCCGGCAGAGGCGCCTCACCTCCCAGACGATGGGTGGCCGGCAGAGGCGCTTCCTCACCTCCCAGAAGATGGGTGGCCGGGCAGAGGCGCCTCACTTCCCAGACGATGGGTGGCTGGCAGAGGCACTCTCACTTCCTCCCAGACGGGTGGACGGGCAGAGGCGCTCCTCACTTCCCAGATGGGGTGGCCGGGCAGAGGCGTTCCTCACCTCCCAGACGATGGGTGGCCGGGCAGAGGTGCTCCTCACCTCCCAGAAAATGGGTGGCTGGGCGGAGGTGCTCCTCACCTCCCAGACGATGGGTGGCTGGGCGGAGGTGCTCCTCACCTCCCAGACGATGGGTGGCCGGGCAGAGGCGCTCCTCACTTCCCAGACGAGTCTGCCAGGCAGAGGCGCTCCTCACTTCCCAGACGATGGGTGGCCAGGCAGAGGCCTCATTTCCCAGACGATGGGTGGCCGGGCAGAGGCGCTCCTCACTTCCCAAAATGTAGGTGGCCGGGCAGAGGCGCTCCTCATTTCCCAAACTCGCAGACGGGCAGAGGCGCTAATCACTTCCTCCCAGATGGGGCATCCGGGCAGAGGCGCTCCTCACCTCCCAGACGATGGGTGGCTGGCATGCCCTCACCTCCCCAGATGATGGGTGGTCGGGTAGAGGCGCTCCTCACTTCCCAGACGATGGGTGGCCGGGCAGAGGCGCCCTCACTTCCCAGACGGGGTGGCCGGGCAGAGGCGGTTCTCACTTCCTCCCTGACGGGGCGGCCAGGCAGAGGCACACCTCACTTCCCAGACGATGGGTGGCTGGGCAGAGGCGCCTCACTTCCCAGATGGGGTTGCTGGGCAGAGGCGCTCTACACTTCCCAGGCGATTGGTGGCGGGCAGAGGTGCTCCTCATTCCCAGATGATGGGTGGCCGGGCAGAGGCGCTCCTCACTTCTTCCCAGACGGGGTGGGCAGGCAGAGGCCCTCCTCACTTCCTCCCAGACGGGGTGCCAGGGTAGAGAGTCTCCTCACTTCCTCCCGACGGGGTGCTGGGTGGAGGCGCTCCTCAAGTACCAGACAATGGGTTGCCGGGCAGAGTCGCTCCTCACCTCCCAGACGGGGTGGCCGGGCAGAGGCTCTCCTCACTTCTTCCCAGACAGGGCGGCCGGGCAGAGGCGCTCCTCACTTCTTCCAGAAGGGGTGGACGGGCAGAGGCGCTCCTCACTTCCCAGACGGGTGGCCGGGCAGAGGCTCCCTCACTTCCCATACGGTGGGTGGTCGGGAAGAAGCGCTCCTCACCTCCCAGACGGTGGGTGGCCGGGCACAGGCGCTCGTCACTTCTTCCCAGACAGGGTGGCAGGGCCGAGGCGCTCCTCACTTCTTCCCAGACGGGGGGGCCGGGAAGAGGCCATCGTCACTTCCTCCCAGACGGGGTGCCCGGGCAGAGGCGCCTCATTTCACTGACGATGGGTGGCCGGCAGAGGCGCTCTCATTTCACTGATGGTGGGTTGCCGGGCAGAGGCCTCCTCACTTGCAGGATGGGGCGGACGGGCAGAGGCGCTCCTCACTTCCTCCCAGTCGGGGTGGCCGGGCAGAGCGCTCTCACCTCCCAGACGGGCTGCCGGGCAGAGGCGCCTCACTTCCCAGATGGTGGGTTGCTTGCCAGAGGGCCTCCTCACTTCCCAGAGGATAGGGGGCCGGGTAGAGCCTCTCCTCACTTCCAACGAGGCAGGGTCGGGCAGAGGCCTCCTCACCTCCCAGAAGAGGGGTGGCCGGGCAGAGGCGCCTCACCTCCCAGACGATGGGTTGCCGGGCAGAGGAGCTCCTCACCTCCCAGACGATGGGTGGCGGGGCAGAGGCGCTCCTCACTTTTTCCTGGACGGGGCACCTGGACAGAGGCGCTCCTCACTTCTTCCCGGATGGGGTGCCTGCGCAGAGGCCCTCCTCACATCTTTCCCTGACGGGGCGGCCGGGCAGAGGCGCGCCTCACTTCCCAGACGGGGTGGCCGGGCAGAGGCGGTTCTCACTTCCTCCCTGACGGGGCGGCCAGGCAGAGGCACACCTCACCTCGCAGACGATGGGTGCCCGGGAAGAGGCGCTCCTCACTTCCCAGACAGGATGGCAGGGCAAAGTTGTTCCTCAATTCCCAGACGACAGGAAGCCAAGAAGCGCCTCACTTCCCAGACCTAGCCCGTCGGGCAGAGGCGCCCTCACCTCCCAGACGATGGGTGGCCGGGCAGAGGCGCCCCTCATTTCCCAGATGATGGGTGGTCAGGCAGAGGCGCTCCTCATTTCCAGTCACGGTGGCCGGGCAGAGGCGCTCCTCACCTCCCAGATGGGGCGGCCGGGCAGAGGCCTCCTCACCTTCCAGGACGGGGCGGACGGGCAGAGTCCCTCCTCACTAATATACGGACAGGGCAGCCGGGCAGAGGCGCTCCTCACCTCCCAGATGGGGAGGCCGGGCAGAGGCACTTTCACTTCCCACATGATGGGTGGCCGGCTAACTTCGCTCGTCACTTCCCAGATGATGGGTGGCCGGGCAGAGGCGCTCCTCATTTCCCAGATGATGGGTGGTCAGGCAGAGGCGCTCCTCACTTCCCAGATGATGGGTGGCCGGGCAGAGGCGCTCCTCACCTCCCAGAATCGGGGCGGCCGGGCAGAGTCGCTTTTCACTTCCCAGACGGGTCGGCCGGGCAGAGGCGCCTCACCTCCCAGACGATGCGTGGCTGGGAAGAGGCGATCCTCACTTCCCAGATGATGGGTGGCCAGGCAGAGTCGCTCCTCACTTCCCAGACGATGTGTGGCCAGGCAGAGGCGATCCTCACTTCCTAGATTTTGGGTTGTCGGTCAGAGGCGCTGCTCACTTCCCAGTCGGGGCGGCCCGGCAGAGGCCCTCCTGATTTCCCAGACGGGGCTGCCGGGCAGGGGCGATCCTCTCTTCCCAGACAATGGGTGGCCGGGAAGAGGCACTCCCCACCTCCCATAGGATGGATGGATGGGCACAGGCGCTCCTCACTTCCCAGACGATGGGTGGCCGGGCAGAAGCTCTCCTCAATTCCCAGAGGGTGGGTGGTCGGGCAGAGGCGCTCCTCACCTCCCAGACGGTGGGTGTCCCAAGAGGCAGTGTCCTCTACCTCCCCAGACGGTGGGTGGCCGGGCAGTGAGGCGCCTCCTCACTCCCCAGGAAGGGCGGCCGGGCACAGGCGCTGTCACTCTTCCCAGAGAGGGGCGGCAGGCCTAGACGCCACCCTCACTCCCAGATGGGTGGCTGGCAGAGGCGCCCTCATCTCCCACGCTGAGCGGGGTGACCGGGCTGGAGGTGATCCACTCCCAGATGGGGCTGCCGGGCAGAGGTGCCCTCACTCTTCCCAGACGGGTGGCAGGAAGAGGCCCTCGTCACTCCTCCCAAACGGGTGCCCGGCAGAGGGTCTCCCTCAATTCCTCCCCTGACAGGGCGACTAAGCAGGCCAAGGCTCACTTCCTACACGATGGGTGGCCGGGTTAGCTTCGGGCCTCACTCCCAGACGATGGGTGAGCCGGGCAGAGGCCTCATTTCCCAGACGATGGTGGCCAGGGCAGAGGCTACTCCTCATTTCACTGATGATGGGTGGCCGGGCAGAGGCGGTCCTCATTTCCCAGATGATGGGTGTTCGCGCAGGCGCTCCTCACTTCCCAAACGGGGCGGCCGAGCTGAGCGCTCCTCACTTCCGAGAGTGTGGGTTGCCGGGCAGAGGCGCTCCTAACTTGCAGGACGGGGTGGACAGGCAGAGGCGCCTCACTTCCCCAGGACGGGGTGGCCGGGCAGAGGCTGCCTCACCTTCCAGACGATGTGGGTGTGGCCGGGCAGAGGCGCCTCACCTCCCAGAAAAAATGGGTGGCCTGGCAGAGGCGCCTCAGACTTCCACACGGGCTGCCGGGCAGAGGTGCTCACTTCCCAGCCGGATGGCTGGGCAGAAGCTTTCCCCATTCTCAGACGGAGCTGCCGGGCAGAGTGCATTTTTTCACTCCCAGATGGGTCCAAGTGCAGGCTCTCCTCACCTCCCAGACGATGAGTGACTGGGCAGAGGCGCTCCTCACCCCAGACAATGGGTGGCTGGGCGGAGGCGCTCCTCACCTCCCAGACGATGGGTGGCCGGGTGGAGGCGCTCCTCACCTCTTAGAGGATGGATGGCCCTGCAGAGGCGCCCTTCACCACACAGATGATGGGTGTCAAGAGGAGCTTTCACCTCCTGGCAGACGGCTGCCGTGGCAGAGGGGAGCTCACTCCCAGATGGTGGGTTGCTGGGCAGAGGGCCTTCTCACTTCCCAGAGGATAGGTGGCCGGGCAGAGGCACTCCTCACTTCCCAGACTGGGCGGCCGGGCAGAAGCTCTCCACACTTCCCAAACGGGGCGGCCGGGCAGAGGCGCTCCTCACTACCCAGACGATGGGTGGCCGGGTAGTGGCTCTCCTCACTTCCCAAATGGTGGGTGGTCGGGCAGAGGCGCTCCTCAATTCCCACAAGGTAGGTGGTCGGGCAGAGGCGTTCCTCATTTCTCAAACTGGGCAGACGGGCAGAGGCGCTAATAACTTCCTCCCAGACGGGGCATCCGGGAAGAGGCGCTCCTCACCTCCCAGACGATGGGTGGCCGGATAGAGGAGCTCCTCACCTCCCAGACGATGGGTGGCTGGGCAGAGGCGCCCCTCAATTTTTTTTTCCCGGATGGGGCACCCTGGGCAGAGACGCCCACTTCTTCCTCTCGACGTGGGGCGCTCAAGAGAGGCCCCTCACATCTTTCCTGATGGGGGGCGGCTGGGCAGAGGCGCGGCTCTCACCTCCCAGGACGGGTGGCCTAGGCAGAGGCGGCTCACTCCCTTCCCTGGACGGGCTGCCAGGCAGAGGCACAACTCACCAAGAGACGAGATGTGGGTGCCCGGGAAGAGGCGGCTCCTCACTTCCTCCCAGACAGGATGGCAGGGCAAAATCGTTCCTCAATTCCCAGACGATGGGTGGCCGGGCAGAGGCGCTCCTCACTTCCCAGACGAGTCTGCCGGGCAGAGTCGCTCCTCACCTCCCAGACGAAGGGTGGCTGTGCAGAGACTCTCCTCAATTCTTCCCGGACGGGGCAACCGGGCCGAGGCACTCTTCATTTCTTCCCGGATGGGGCGCCTGGGCAGAGGCCCTCCTCACTTATATACGGACAGGGCGTCCGGGCAGAGGTGCTCCTCACTTCCCAGACGGGGCGGCCGGGCAGAGGCGCTCCTCACTACTTCCTAGACGGGGCGGCCGGGCAGAGGTGCTCCTCACTTCCCAGCTGGGATGGCCGGGCAGAGGTGCTCCTCACCTCCCAGAAGATGGGTGGCCAGGCAGAGGTGCTTCTCACCTCCCAGACGGGGCGACCGAGCAGAAGCTCTCCTCACTTCCCAGACGAGGTTGCCGGTCAGAGGCGCTCCTCATTTCCCAGACGATGGGTCGGACAGAGGAGCTCCTCACTTCCCAAACGGGACGGCCGGGCAGAGGCGTTCCTCACTGCCCAGACGACGGGTGGACGGGCGGGGGCGCTCCTCACCTCCCAGATGATGGGTGGCTGGGCAGATGCTCTCTCACTCTTCCGGACGGGCGACCACAGGGCCGGTGGCACTCTTTCACTTCTTCCAGGACAGGGCGCCGGGCAGAGGCGCTCCTCACTTACATACGGACGGGCGTTGGAGCATAGGTCAGCATCTCCCACTTCCCCGGACGATGGGAGGCCGGGCAGAGGCTCTCCCTCACTTCCCAGACAGTGGGTGGCCGGGCAGAGGCGCTCTTCACTCCCAGACGGGGCGGCCGGGCAGAGGGGTTCCTAACTTCTTCCCAGACAGGCGGCCCGGCCGAGGCTCTCTCACTTCCCAGAGGTGGCGTGGGCAGAGGCGCCCTAACCTCCCCAGCTGGCAGGAGCCGGGCAGAGGCGCCTCACTTCCCAGACTGGGCGGCCGTGGGCAGAGGTGCTCCTCATTTCCCAGGATGATGGGAGGACAGGCAGAGTGCCCTCACTCCCCAAACGGGCGACGGTGGCGCCCTCAGCCTCCCAGAGAGGGTGGTTTGTCGTGGGCAGAGGCGCACCTCACTTCCAGGACGAGGCGGACTGGCAGAGGCATTCCTCATCTTACGATGGGTGGCTGGCAGAGGCGCTCACCTCCCAGTGAAATGTGTGGCCGGGCGGAGGCGCTCCTCACATCACAGACGGGCGCTGAGCAGACGCAGCTCACTTCCCAGCCAGGATGGCCGGGCAGAGGCGCCTCACTCCAGACGGGCGGCCGGGCAGAATCGCCACTTCTGTGACGGGTCAGGCCGGGCAGAGGCGGCTTCTCACCTCCCAGACGAGCGCGTGGCTGTGCAGAGGCACCTCACCTCCCAGTCAGTCAGGCAGGCATACGGGAGGCGCCCTCACCTCCCAGACGATAAGTGGCCAGGCTGAGGCTATCCCACCCTGTGATCGCGCCGTGGGCAGAGGCGCCCTCACCTCCCCCCCCCCAGAATGAGTGTGGGTCGGCAGAGGCTGCCTCCTCACCTCCTCCCAGACTTATGGGCGCGGGCAGAGGTTCTCCTCATATCCCAGACTATGGGAGGCCGGGCAGTGGCGCTCCTCACTTCCCAGATGTTGGGTTGTCGGTCAGAGGCGCTGCTCACTTCCCAGTCGGGGTGGTCAGGCAGAGGCCCTCCTGAATTCCCAGACGGGGCTGCCGGGCAGGGGCGCTCCTCTCTTCCCTGACGGTGGGTGGTCAGGCAGAGGCGCTCCTCACCTCCCAGACGGTGGGTGGCCAGGCAGAGGCGCTCCTCACTTCCCAGACGATGATTGGCCGGCAGAGGCTCTCCTCACTTCCCATACGGTGGGTGGTTGGGCAGAAGCGCTTCTCACCTCCCAGACAGTGGGTGGCTGGGAAAAGGTGCTCCTCACTCCCAGAAGGTGCGGCCGGGTAGAGGCGCTCGTCACTTCTTCCCAGACAGGGCGGCAGGGCCGAGACTCCTCACTCCTCCCAGATGGGCGTGTCACAGAGGCGCCTCCCATCTCCCAGGCGATGTGTGTCGGCAGAGCGCCCTCACCCCAGATGGGGCAGCCGGCAGAGGCCCTGACTTCCTTCCCCATAATGGGTGTGGCTGGGAAGAGGCCCCTCATCACTTCCTCCCAGACGGGTGCCCGGCAGAGGGGCTCCTCACTCCTCCTGACAGGGCCGGGCAGAGGTGCTCCTCACTTCCCACCTCGGGACAGGTCCGCTCGCTTCAGCCCTCATTTCCCAGATGATGGGTGGCTGGGCAGAGGCCCTCCTCACTTCCCAAACGGGGCGGCGGAGCAGAGGCGCTCCTCACCTCCCAGAGGGAGGGTGGCCAGGCAGAGGCGCTCCTCACTTCCCAGACGGGGCGGCCGGGCAGAGTCGCTTTTCACTTCCCAGACATGTCGTCCGGACAGAGGCGCCTCCTCACCTCCCCCCCCCAGACTATGCGTGACTGGGGCAGAGGCGCTCCTAAACTCCCAGACAATGGTGGTCAAGGAGGCCAGCCTCACCCCAGATCCATGGGTGTCAAGTGAAGGCGTCTCACCTCCTAGAGGATCGTTGGCCCTGCAGAGTCACCTCATCTCCCAGAAGATGTGGTGCTGGGCAGAGGTGCTTCACCCAGACGGGCTGCCGTCAGGAGGCGCCCTCACTTCCCAGATGGTGGGGTATCGGGTCAGAGGGCCTCCTCACTTCAAAGAGGATGGGTGGACGGGCAGAGGCGCTCCTCACTTCCCAGACTGGGTGGCCGGGCACAACCTCTCCTCACTTCCCCGACGAGGTTTCCGGGCAGAGGCGCTCCTCACTTCCCAGGCGATGAGTGGCCAGGCAGAGCCGCTCCTCATTTCCCAGAC
>JAKGGE010000426.1:0-45705 GCA_023748175.1 Hoolock leuconedys | reverse complement strand
GGCGCCTCCCATCTCCCAGGCGATGTGTGTCGGCAGAGCGCCCTCACCCCAGATGGGGCAGCCGGCAGAGGCCCTGACTTCCTTCCCCATAATGGGTGTGGCTGGGAAGAGGCCCTCATCACTTCCTCCCAGACGGGGTGCCCGGCAGAGGGGCTCCTCACTTCCTCCCTGACAGGGCGGCCGGGCAGAGGTGCTCCTCACTTCCCACCTCGATGGACAGTGTCCGGCTCGCTTCAGCTCCTCAATTCCCAGATGATGGGTGGCCGGGCAGAGGCGGTCCTCATTTCCCAGATGATGGGTGGCTGGGCAGAGGCCCTCCTCACTTCCCAAACAGGTCGTCGGACAGAGGCGCCTCCTCACCTCCCCCCCCCAGACTACGCGGACTGGGGCAGAGGCGCTCCTAAACTCCCAGACAATGGTGGTCAAGGAGGCCAGCCTCACCCCAGATCCATGGGTGTCAAGTGAAGGCGTCTCACCTCCTAGAGGATCGTTGGCCCTGCAGAGTCACCTCATCTCCCAGAAGATGTGGTGCTGGGCAGAGGTGCTTCACCCAGACGGGCTGCCGTCAGGAGGCGCCCCTCACTTCCCCAGATGGTGGGGTATCGGGTCAGAGGGCCTCCTCACTCAAAGAGGATGGGTGGACGGGCAGAGGCGCTCCTCACTTCCCAGACTGGGTGGCCGGGCACAACCTCTCCTCACTTCCCCGACGAGGTTTCCGGGCAGAGGCGCTCCTCACTTCCCAGGCGATGAGTGGCCAGGCAGAGCCGCTCCTCATTTCCCAGACTCCATGCGTACCGGAAAGCCACAAACTAAAACACACACACACACACACACACACACACACACACACACACTTGGCAAAACATAGGTGGAGACCTGCAATCATCTGGCAGAATCAGACTCTCACTCTCTGTCCTGTGGGCTGCAGACAGAAGCCCTGTGGACAGCATCTGCATCTGGGTCCAGCTCTGCGCAATGCCGAGAGCCAAGCACTCAGGAAAATGTCTGCTGAGCTGGCTGGCTTGCACCTTAACTGCCTCCGCCCTTCAGAGCAAGAAGTGGGAGGGGAGGAGAAGGGACGCCCGTGTAAACATTTACTGAGACGGCAGAGAGAGGCAGAGCCCGTGCTGGCGGCGTGAGCTGGGGCAGGACCATCGCAGGCTTTAGCAAGAGGTGCGACTGCTCAGTCCCAGCCCTGGTCACCTGTAAGAGGGAGCAGAACAAGCCTCCTCAGAGGGAAGTGTGACGAGTAAATGACAGAGCACATCTAAAGCACTGGGCAGGGTCCTGCAGATCCCTCAACAGCGCTGACTGAGTGGCATTCCTTCTGCAGAGGCTGGACATGGAAAGATGTATCTCGTGACATCCCTAAAAATCCTATGCTCAAATGAAGAAGCTGAGTTCCGGCGGAGTAACCATCTTCCTGAAGCTATCATAGAGGGTACAAATAGGGGCAGGAAAGAGATGAACTCACAAACAACAAAAGAGCTTCTATACGCAGGGCCAGGGATTTTCCTTTCGGTTATGAAAAATGTATTAGTCTTGGCTGGGCTCAATGGTCTACAACTGGGAACTCCAGCACCCCTGGGAGGCCAAGGGTGGATCCCTGAGGTTACTAGGAGTTTGAGACCAGCCCCGGCTGGCCATGGTGAAACCTGTCAATAAAAATAAAATAATAGCCAGGCGTGGTGGCACACGCTTATAACCCCAGCTACTTGGGAGGCTGAGGCAGAAGAATCCCTTGAACCCAAGAGGTGGACGTTGCCGTGAGAGATCGCACCACTGCATTCCAGCCCGGGTGACAGAGGGAAGAAAGAAAGACAGAAAGAGAGAGAGAGAAAGGGAGAAAGAGAGAAGAGGAGAAAGGGAGGAAGGGAGGAAGGAAAGAAAGGGAGGAAGAGAGGAAGGACAAAGGAAGGAAGGGAGGGAGGGAGGGAGGAAGGAGAAAGGAAGGAGAGAGAAAGAAAGAGAGAAAGAAATAATTTATTAGGCCTTGTTACTAACAAATTCAGATCATTCGTTCCTAGTGAAGACCATATGAAAAAACGCCACTACTTACACCTTTTGGCGAGGTCAAAGCTGACACCCCAACCTTAAAAGCTGTGGCAATGAGCTCTCACTCCCTAGATTCCGTCCTCCACCAAAGAGCCCAGGGAGCACCAACCCTGCTGAAGGTGGGGGCGCAGAGTCTGCAGCCTCCATGGTCTGTGTGTTGGCAGGAAAGACAGGCTCCCCGTTCTGAGCAGAGAGCGGAGCTGGCTGGTGGGATGCTGCTGGAGAGTGGAGGCTCTGGGGCCATAGACAGGGTAAGGTCTGGACATGGAAGGTGAGACAGACTCAGAGAATGCAGTAACCTCCAGAGCTCAGGGTGAGCAAAAGCAGCAGCTCCCACAGCCTCCTGGTGCAACGGGTGAGAAGTTGGCCAAAACAGAAACAATACCAGCTTAATAAGCCTATGGTCTCCGCAGGGCTGCAAAGAGCTATGGGAATTAGGGGAGAGATTCTGCTCACTGTCCGCGGGAGGACTGGAAGTCTCCACAAGATGCCAATGGATGCACGAAAGCAGAGCCTCATGGGGGAAGAAGAGGCTCCGAGCCGCAAGGGAGCCGAGAATTCTCAGGCATCATGAGAGAACAGAGATGGGAGCCCAGGGAGGAGTGGGAGCCCCAAGTCAAGCAGGAGAGACGCCAACTTGTGTTTTAGGAGAAGCTGGCCCTGGAGCTGGAGTTCACAAGAGGCATAGTAGGTTTTGTAGGTGTATACCTACAAGGTGGGCTGAGTCACCCTACACCTAACCTTCATCTCCCATTTGATAATGTGAAGATGGCAAAGACCAAAAGAACATGGAACAGCAAAAATCAGAGCTTTGAAATGCAACACCCATGAATTGGCCCTGGCTAGGTGACACAGGTGTTGTTTCACCTCCCAACCTCTGGTGGTTTTCATCAGACAATGGGGGAGAGGCTGACAGGTCAATCCCCGACCCAGCAGGCTCCATATCCCACTGTAGGGCAGCTGCAGCTCTTAGCATGCAGAGAAAGGAGTGATCTGCTAAGATGAAAGTTAACTGCCAGACAGAAGTTAATGGTTAAAACTTATCAGTTAGCCACTGAGTCCGTTGACACCCAGGATGGTTCGTCTAGGGACAGTTTCTGAAGAAGCCATAAACTCTAGGTCCGTGGTTTTCTTGGCAGAGGACCAAGTCTCTTTGCCCTGGGCCTGTCTGGTGGAGGACAGCTCCGCATCAGCCGCAGCCAGGACATGGGGATCCCTGATGGAGAGCCCAGCAGCCCTCCTCAGGCAGCAGGCTATGAGGGCAGTAGGGGTTCCATTGGACTTCCCCAGGACCTCCTGTAGCCCTGCAGCTTAAAAGAGCAGCAAGCTTCCACACAAAGTTTTCCCTCAAGCAGCCAGCTGTAGAGCGGGAAAGGCTCCTGGCTTGGCAACTGTCCAGGAGCAATCGGAGCACTGGACAGTGGAAGAAGACGCTGAGGCCACCTGCAGGGAGCCGAGAGGCTGGACAGAGCCTGGGACTCTCCCTGCATGCATTCTCCTACAGACTCAGCAAGGAGGCAACACCAGCCTCCTGTATTTTACATCCAAGAAGCAAAACCGCATGCAGACAGAAACAATGAAGCTGGACCTCACAGCCAGGCTGCAAAGGCCGAGGATGAGCCAGGGGTTTGAGAGCACTGCCCAGGTGGCAGGAGGTTCTGCGTTTTTCCTGATTGGTGGGAGCGCATGGGGACCTCTGTGCATGCCTCCCAACATTACCCTGTGCATGTTTCCTCAAGCAACTCCTGTGTGAGGTCCCTACATGGGATCTTGGGTGCTTACAAAAATTCATCTGCAGGTCCATTGAACCTCTGATGATTCAAGATGATACTCACACCCTCTACAAAGTGCAACTCTATGAGTAAATACTCTGTAAGTGGGGTAGAGGGCGTGAAGAGACCACCATGATGCCAGGCTGTAGGTTTCAAGGATAGACTGCCTCCATCCACTTGCCTAAGCTCCACAGAACCTCCCCCTTCATTTCCCTTTAGGGAGGCACCACCTGCCACCCTTTCCCTCCCCCCTCCTCCCCAACATCTGCTTTCCCAACTGTTTATTTCTCCTCTACTTTTTTCACCACAAAAGTCAAGGACAGCCAGGAAAAAGCAAGTCATGATGCTCCACACAGCTCATGCGCTCAAATGATTAAGCACTGGCGCTCCAGGAAGCAAAATAGCTGAAATCCCAAACTTCCGCGATTGTACACATACATTTCATTTGATCTCCCTGAAACTTAAGCATATCATCATAACCAACAGCTGAAAGGAAGTTATTTTTCTGTTTAATATAGAAAACTATTATTCAATTTTTATGCAGGAAGAAAGTGAGGCCTTAGGCCCATGTAGTCCATGTGGGCTGCTGTAACAAAATACTGAGTACGAGAAAACAGAAATGTACTCCTAAGGTTCTAGGGTTAAAGGCAAAGACTACAGCCAGCAGATTCAGTAAGGTTCGGTGGGCCCTTTCAGGGTTCATAGATACCTCTTTGCCATGTATGCACATGGCAGAAGAGGTAAGTGATCTCTCTGGGTCCCTCTCTTCTATAAAGGCACTAATCCCATCTACAGACACTCCACCCCTCAATGCACTCCAATCGCCTCCCCAAAGGCCTCCATTTGCCACCATCACCTCTTGGGGGGTCAGGTTTCCACACAGGAACCCGGGGTGACAACATCAAGACCATAGGCAAGGGGACTAGAAAGGCTTCGGAGACAAAAGCCCCACTGGGATCCAAGTCCAGGTCTCTGCCTCCATCCACCCACTGAGCTGCATGGCCTGGCCTGAGAGGACATAACACTGTCCAATGGTCAAGCAGAGAGTGACAGCAGTCTTTTGGGGGTTTCTCAAAATGTCCCACCCATGGTTCTGCCTGCCCGGAGCTCCCCAGCCGTCTCGTCCCCATTTCTGCAGGATGGTTTCCACATCATCAAGCGCCAGAAGGGGCGCCCGCAGTCTGGACGGGAGGAGCCTCAGGACAATGTCACTGGCAGCAGCAGATCAATAGGGGCTGTGGCTCTTAGCACCACCACACACCAGCCACATGCCCAGGGCGTGTGAGCCTGTAGACACAGGTGCAAGTGTTCACCAACAGAGGGGAACACCGCCGGGGGATGCAATACAGCACACACTACTACCAGTCTCGGTCTGATGCCAGACCAAAGCCTATGAGCTGAACCAGGGCTTCATACCGCCTGAGCAAACTGGAGTGCAGGTCTAAGGAGCCCACTGGGCGCATACATGTAAACACAGTAATCAAGGACTGAAAAGTCGAAAGGCAATAATGTGGGAGAAGCCACAGCCATAGCTCAGTTCCCTGAAGACGGGTCAAGCCCTTTCACAAGGCACCTGCAGGAGCAGCTGAGGGTTGCTGGCCCCCATCCCCAAATAACCACCTGCATTATATTTTTACGAGAAGTGCTTTGTTATTTTGGCTTCTTTCCCCTGCGGTTCAAAGCTGTATTATAAAAATGAACATCGGATATATTTCCAGACTCAGATCTGATAGAGTAAGAGCTTATCCATCCCTCAGCAAACTGCCAATTGCTGTCAGTTAGAAATTCCATATTCAGTGATAGTTAAGTGATTTTGGAACACACTTTGAACCAAAGAATTCAATCCTTTTAAGCAGCCGGGTTTACAGGCTTCATCAAGAAATGGAAGGAACAACAGCAGGCTCATCTCTGCGGCTGGCGGGCTCAGAGGTGGCTGGACCCAACAGAGTCAGGGACAAGCAGCCCACCCCTCCTCCCACTCCACAGCCGCACCCAAGGTGCAAGTAATGCGACAAAGGCACAACAGGGGTGAGGGACAACACATCCAGTCCCTCCCCAGGAGGGGAAGCCTCCAAGTCTGAAATGCTCCCCCAAAGGTACAATCTTCCCATCTCACCAAGTGCTCAGAAGCACCACTCCCACACCCCCTGAAGGCACAGCAACTTGTGAAAGGGTTTCCATCTGTGGACAAAAACCTCAAATAAACCAATGGCCGAAATCTGCCAATGCCAGGGCGTGAACAAGAAACTCACTCCTCTGGAAAGGGGAAGCCCCTCTCCAGAGAGCAGGGGTGGAAGCAAGAGAAGCACTCCACATGGAGGTCTGCAAAGTGCACCCCACGTGACATCTGGAGGAGGCAGCCAGCAAGGACGTGGCCAGGTCACAGGGGCTGCTGGTCTGGGGGTTCAGGAAGGGGGCAGCAAGGCCCCCTGTGCCATCCCCTCTGCTCCTGCAATGCTCAGCATTCTTCATAATGAAGACTTTAAAAAGTCTCTTTGGGAGAAAAGAAACAGAGCTATACTAGTCTAGTTCTTCCAACTTTTGTGTGTGTGTAGACATGCACACATATGCGCAGGTGTGTGTGAGCACAAATGTGTTTGTGTGCATGTGTATTTATGTGCATGCACATGTGCATATTTATGCATGTGTGTGTATTTGTGTATGCCTCGAGACCGGGAGGTCGGAAACCAGCCCCACTAGTCCCTCAAGCATGGAAAACAGACCCACGGCAGTGAGTTCATGGTAACATGAAGTCAGCTTCCAGCATGGGGCCTTCCACCGGGAGCCCAAGGGCAGGCTGGAAATGATCATCAGAACAGCTGACCCATGAGGTTCATAACAGTAAAAAATCCCAGCACCCAAAACTCCTCTCTGGACCTACAGCCATGGGGACAACCTGTCAGGACACCTACGAGCCCTCTATAGGCAGAGCTAAATAGTAGATGGGGCAAACACTGCTGCCACCCCGCACTGCAGACCCAATCATACCTGGGGATTCCGTAAGTTCAGCCGCCATCCCAGAGATCTGAAGGCGGCACCAAGACAAGGTAGAAAACCATGTGTTTCTTCCTTGGGGTGTCTGTCACTTCCCACAGGGCACTTCCAGGCCACCTCACTTCCCCACTCACCAAAACCCTAAGCCCAACAGGATAGCTGGCTCTCCTTTGGTCATAGAGGCCACCGGCAATTTAACCTCTCCAGAGACTCAAACCTCAGTGAACATCACTTCAAACCTACTCGGGTTCCTAGGTTTCGGCATTGAAACCCCAATCCATCTATGCACAACTATCTCCAAATGAGGCAGAAAGTCCCCAGGTCAGAGGAATGCCCTGGACCTCCCTGCTCCTGTCCCTGCCGAGAGGCAGTATGACAAGGCAGTGAGAAACCAGGGACCGTGTGCCACTGAGAAGGAGCTGATGTGGCTAGGGGACAACCATATTGAATTCTTTATCTGGAAATCAAATTCTGGTAATTATTTTCCATAATTAAACCGTGGATTTCCAAAGCTCTTTGTTTATCCTTGAGATGAAAAAGTATACAATCGCATGCCAGCCTGGTTTCCCAAAGAAGCTTTCCGTGGCTGCAGTCCAAAGAGGCTCCCCCACACATATCATTCAATGAAGGGACAAGTCAGTTATAAAGTCCCATCGGAAAGCAACGGAATGCTTTACCTTATTTCCACATTTCTTTTGTGGCAGGAATAATTTGCAGGCTGAAAAAAGAGAGAAAGAATGTGTGTCGAGCAATCCTCTATACAGCAAGAATTTACATCTCCAAACCCCTCTCAATCCTTCAAAGCCCTACATTTGAAGATCCCAGGTGGCCCTCTCTGGCACGAGGGAGTTTTACATGACACACGGCAGTGTACAGCAGCGGACGGGTGTAAGAGCAGAGTTACAACTGTTGTCTGTTGGGCAACAGCTCAGGGCTGCTCAGGTAGGAATGCGGAGCAAGCAATCAGCGAGCAGATTGGTTTTTTCGGCAGGCATCAGCCCAGCCAAACTTGGACTCCTAAAAGAACAGGAATTTCAGCAGCAGGAAGTGGCCTGTGTGCCCAGAAATTATGGGCTGATCCCTGAAAAAAAAAGAAGAGAAATTGGAAAATGCCCTTAAGAACTGTGACTTAAAAGTGTCCATGAAAGACTGGATTGCTTCCTTTAAATTTCCAGGAGAGAAAAATTGTTTGTATCTGGATTTCGGAAGTGCTTCCCAATCATTCAACCTGAGAACTGACCGTCAGGAATAAATTCATGTTCAAATTCCTAGGAGAATCCCTTCCAGAGGCCATTGTGTGAACAGAGGCACTGTGTCCTCGGAGGCCCCAACAATGCAATGAGCTGGAACCACGCGGATTGCATTCCTTCTGCCCAGAGGCTGCAGCTAACAGATGAGGCATAAAACCTCCCAACAGCACTAAGGGCATGATGCAGGCAGGCCTTGCAGGGACAGGGAGAGAAATGAAGTAACAACACTTAATAATCCTAACACAGCCTCCCATGCCAGCTCCAAGGGAGCGCCAGGGTACATGCCCCTCCCTTCCCCACATTTGCCAGCCCACAGGGACAGCTGTGGAGGAGGTGACTGGTTGGGGAACAGTCACCAAAGCCTCCTATCCAGGCTCTGCCCTCCAGCTGGGTCTCTGTTTCTCCCACGGAGCTATCATGGGTCAAATGGAATCCTTCAAGGGACCCTGCTTTGAAACTAGAAAGCAAATGTCCACATGCAGTAGCAGTGTGGGATCTAAAGACCAAGGCCTCAGAAGTCAGGAGAGGGGGCCCCACATCCCAGCTCTGCATGTCGCACCTGTGAATTTAATCAATGTCTCACTCCATCCTGCACTCTTTGCTTCTATGGACGTGTCAAAGTCAAAAAAGGTTTGTGTAGGGTTGAATGAGGATGAAACAGATAAGGTCACTTGCTCACTGCCTGGCAATTATTAGAACTCTAATAGTTGCAGCTAGGTTGTTATCTTTGTATGATCTATATTTTTGGAATTGCTGAATTGTAGTTCTATACCTTGAGGTGTGTGGCATTGGCTCCACAAAGACATGTATTTCTCCTACACCTTCTTTTTTTTTTTTTTGAGATGGAGTCTCTTCTGTTGCCCAGGCTGGAGTGCAGGTGCACTGCTCACTGGGGTAAGCTCCTCCGGTTCACGCCATTCTCCTGCTCCCAGCCCTTCCTCCGAGTAGCTGGGACTACAGGCACCCGCCACCACACCTGGCTAATTTTTGTATTTTTAGTAGAGACGGGTTTCACCGGGTGATCCCGATCTCCTGACCCTCGTGATGCACCTGCTCAGCCTCCCAAAGTGCTGAGATTGCTGGGCAGGAGCCACCACGCTTCTTCCATCCTACACCTTCTAATGGGCAAAACATACAAAGGTGATCAGTGATTTCTTTTCTTTTTTTTTTTTTTTTTTTGAGATGGAGTCTTGCTCTGTCACTCCAGTTGAGTGCAGTGGTGCGATCTCAGTTCACTGCAAGCCTCACCTCCTGGGTTCATGCCATTCTCCAGCCTCCTGCCTAAGTTGCTGGGGACTACAGGCGCCCCGCCACCACGCCTCCAGCTAATTTTTCTATTTTTAGTAGAGGCGGGTTTCATCATGTTGAAGCCAGGGATGGTCTCATCTCCTGACTCATGGATCCTGCCTGCCTCGCCTCCCAAAGTGCTGGGATTACAGGCGGAGCCACTGCACCTGGCCAGTGATTTTCAAATCAAGAGAGACTCTGCTATTGGGAAACAAGGGTTTCCACACAAGATTAAAAGTCCATTGTGAAACCATCTCTCAAGAGAGCCAGCACAAGGGACTGGAAATAAGGAGAAGGGCAGTGGGCAGGCCTCCTTGGCCCTGGCTGGAGTGGGAGAGTCAGGGGCAGCAAATTCTGCCTAGCCACACATCTAGCAGCATGTCACAGGACCAATGGCTATCATGCAGTGTTAGCCTTCCAGATGGCCTGGGTGACTCCTCGCCTCTGGGCTCCCCCATGCCGGGTGTATAGCCCTCCCACAGTGAATCAGCTTTGCTGCGTGACAGTGCAACCCCAGAGGGATGGTGTGCGGACTTTGTGGCTGCAGCATCATGGTTTCTGTCCTGGTCTCCCAGGATCACTCATTCTGGGGACAGCCAGACGCCATGTTGTGAGGACACCAAGCAGCCCCTGTGTGGGAGAGTCCTGCTGGGAGTAGAACTGAGGTTTCCACCAACAGCTGGGTCTCCAGTTTCCTCCCCAGCCGCCAGAAGTGCACCACCTGAAGCTGGTCTCCAACCCCAACCAAGCCTTCAGATGGTGCAGCTCTCTCCAGAGACCCCTGAGCCAGAACTGCCCAGTCACCCATGCGTCCCAAATTCCCTGATCATAGACACAAGGGAGATAACAGGATACACCTGTTATGCTAAGGTACTAACTTTGGGGATCATTTGTCACACAACATGCCAACTCAACACAGAAAAATGGCCCTGGTCAGTGCAAGGGGTGGCACCGGTATGATACATCCATGGTGGTGGCTCCATCAGCCAGACAGCCATCAGCACTGTAGCAAACATCATTAAATTCACTATCATAAGGAAATCATATAAACTGCCCATGAGCCAAGACTACAATCCCGAGAGGCAGGGCCATTGTTTCTGGTATGTAGACAAGGACCCCTCAAAGTTCTACAAATGTTTGACCAGGGACTCTCACACCTCGATTGCCAGCAGCATGGTAATCCCTCAGAGTAGCAAAAGTCCACTGTACAATCCCATTCAGGCTCCAGCTCTGGTCAGCACCCGCACCAGGCAGTATGCTGCAAGATACTCTTCCCATGCCACACTTGCTCCTCATAAGCACCTCTCAGGGAGAAACTGTAAGGGTGACTCAGCCAAGGGGCAGCCGGGTCCATGAAGGTGGGACTCAAGCCCGCTCACATCAAATTCAGTGTTTTCATCTGTTTCATACCTCTGCCTTTCTGACATATTACAAAATATGAATCGAACAGTGCCTCCAGGGCCCAGTTTCTATCCTGCCACCCAGAGGAGACAGCCCCCGCCTGCCCCACCCCCTGCCCGCCCTAACCCTGCCCATACCAACCCCAGTTCTCATTCACACTTCATCCTGCACTCCACCTCCTGGGCCCAGCCTGCCTCCATTCCTGAATTCACACCCTTCTGCACCACTGATCCATCATGCAGGTCATCATGGCTTGTCATATCATGGTGATCTCCTTGATAGACTGCAAGCTCATCATGGGATAAAGGCTCTGTTGTGTATGACCAGGGTCTCACAATAGCAGCACTAACAGGAGGACAGGCAGCTGATACACCTCCAGCACCTAAAGCTTGAACCATGTACAGGCTACCAGATTTCCACCACACTCTGGAAAGAAGCTACCATCTTCGCCTCTGTTTTACTCAATGTGAGACTGGGATTTGTGGGATGAGACTGAGGATTCAAGGTGCTGGACAACTGTGTCTCACCCTGACTCCGTTCCAGGTCTGCTTTCAGAAGCCCATAGCCAGCATGCCCCACACGCTGTGGGAGACCCTACTATCTGATCACCACTTAGGATTCGGGCTGTGAAGGTGCTGGCCACAAGCCGGGAGGCTCCAAAACAGCAGGAGAACTTCTCTCAAGACCAAAAATCCATCTCTGAAACACACAGCCCAGAACACAAAATGTATGTTCCTGACCCTCAGCCAATGCACCAGCCTTTGAATAGCACTTGTGTGAGCTGGCAGCAAACTAGCCACCCTTCTCAGGGAACATTTTTATTGAAAGAATTCTAGTAGGCAAAGGTTGGTTCAGACTCTGCGTTTGTCATTTTCTCAAAAATGAAGTGAGTCTGTCAATTACAAACCGCACGTCAAAAATTTCTGAGATCAAGTGAAAATTAGAATTTTTAGAAGACTAGTACCCAGGCCAGGTGCGGTGGCTCATGCCTGTAATCTCAACACTTTGGGAGGTTGAGTATGGCTGATCACTTGAGGTCAGGAGTTTGAGACTAGCCTGGCTACAACAGAGTGAAACCCCGCCTCTACTAAAAATACAAAAAATTAGCTGGGCATGATGATGTATGTCTGTAATCCCAGCTACTTGGGGAGGCCGAGGCACAAGAATCTCCCGAACCCAGGAGGCAGAGGTTGCAGTGAGCCGAGATCGCATGTTCTGGGTGACAGAGTGAGACCTCTGTCTTAAAAAAAAAAAAAAAAAAAAGACTTGTACCCATCACCAGGGCCTAATAACTCCCAGGGACATTTCTGTTAAAATCAACAATAATACTACAATGTGGGGGATTTTCCTGAGATTGTATAACAAATACCGCCAACATTTAGAAGTCTCTCAGGAAATTGTCAGTGGACCAATAATTTCCAAATGTTCAGTGTGTGGTGTTCCACAATCGGTAAAAAGATGCACTTGATGTGAAAGACAGGCCAGTGGATTTTAATAAACAGAGTAGGGAAATCCTACCAATACAGCTCTCAGATTCCACAGTGAAATTGAACTTCTAAGCAACTGTCACTCTGAGTTTTGTGTAGAATCAAAATGAAATATCTACAATGGCCTGAAAAGCCTATTAAAATGCTTCCTTCCAAGTAGATACGCCTATGGGACTAGATTGTCTCTCAACACTTCAAACCAAACACTGCAGAAGACTGCATGAAGGGGAACCAGCCTCTGATTAAGGCTGCATAACATGAATTACACACAAAAAAATGCCCTCCTCCCCATTTTGTTGTTTTGAAACATGTTGTCATTTTATTAAGCATATGTTCATTTTAACAATTGTCTATTACCATTGTTTTAACTGACTTAAATATTTTAAATATTCATCAGTTTCCATTTCTAATAGGGTAAATCTTAATGAATACAAACCACACTGACAGGAGTCCTTTAGGGTCCCTAGGACCCTAGCAGTGGTGCCCCGAGACCAGCAGCAGGGCAAACTCACCATTCTCCTTGCCTGAGGCTCTCAGAACAGGGCGCACCCACTTTTGACCAACAGAAAGGTAAGTGAATTCTCCCAGGGGCTTCTGAAGCCTCCCCACTCTATGAACGGCAAGAGAAGGAAAATGCCTCAGCCTCTGGAACCTACCCTGGAGCACGGAGTTGGACCCACAGGAGGAACCTGGAGAACTCGGTTGCAGAACCAGCTCCAGGCACACTGCCTGGAGCCCGCCAGTCAGCCGCGACCTCCCCCAGCAGAAGACACACATGCCCTACTGGCTGGGAAGGGAGGCTCCATCCATTCAGTCCCATTATTGGGACTTCCATGAAGCTCCATCGCACTTTAGACGCCTTTGTTCCACCTGTTCCCACGGGACCAGGGAGAAAGGCACATTCTCACCAAGCAATGCATCAGCCAACTGCAGCACAGAGTGGAAGCTGCCCGCTCCAAGGCAACAGAGCAGGGTAAGCTGGTGACAGAGCTGCTGCCAGGCCCGCTCACGGGCAGAGCCCACCCTCCTTGTGAGCTGGACTGGGAACACCCAGTGAGCTGGTGTGCAACGGCTCGTGCCTGGTGAAGAACTGGGTCGGCTACGCGGAGCCCACTAAAGCAAACATCTACCATAAGCTACACACCAGGACCAGGAGCAGGTGTCCAGACCCCAGGAGTCTGAACCACATGCTCACTCCAGCCCTCCAGCGATCCGCGCCAGTCATGTCCCCACTGCACTCATTTCCCTCTGTACTAGGGAGTAGAACAGGGTGATAGCCAAAGATTCCTCTCGCCATGAAAAGAAAAGTTTACCTAAGCAATAAAAAGATAAAATTACATATATATACAAACAAAATATTAGGTAGCTATTGAAAATTATGATCTCAAACTATTTCCCACAATGTGAGAAGTTCTTATAAAAGGGCATAATAGATATACACAGTAACTCCAGTTAAAGTGAAATAAACTTTTATGAAAGATAGACATATGTGGTGGCCCCATCCATAAGAAAGAAATGACACTGGAGAGAGACATCACAACTCTGACAGAAAAGGAGGAGCCAGACAATAAAACTGGGAAAACTGCTACCCAAGCCGAAAACATCATAATAATAATAACAGAAATACCATGACTTTTAGATGCATCAATCATAGAACTGATTCAGAATTGGAAAAGCTGTACCGAATATTAGAATAAAATATCAGAGAACATCTTTGTGACCTTGGAGAAGGGCAGGCATTCTAAAACAAAGAACAAGAGTATGAACCAAATGAAAAGATGAGTAGATCTGAACAAACCAAACATTACAACTTTGTGTGACAAACGGCCACAAACTTAGACAAGCAACTGACTGGAATGTTTGGTACGTACAAAGTGGAGAGATAAGAAACTGACCTTTTCTGAGGACAAATGTCATTAGAAATTGGCAAAGTTCTGCCTAATATCACAGATAAGATTTAGTATTCATAATATAGTGAAGTCTTAGAAATTTTTTAAAATGATTTTAAATTTATTAATTTTCAAAATGTTATTTTTTTTCTGTTTAGAGATGAGGTCTCAATTTGTCACCCACGCTGGAGTGCAGTGGTACGATCATAGCTCACAGCAGCTCCCAAATTTCCAGGCTCAAGCAATCCCTCCTGCCTCAGCCTCTAGAGAAGCACCACTGGCTGCAAGCACCGCAGGCCAATTTTTTAATTTTTGTAGAAACGGGTCTTGTTTTGTTGCCCAAGCTGGTCTCAACTCCTGGTTTCACCACCTCCCGCTGCCTCCCAAAATGCTGGATTACAAGCATAAGCTACCCCACCACGCCTAAAATAATCTAATTTTAAATAAGAATACGAGCAAAGGATTTGAAGGCTACTTTAGCAGTAAACAGAAATGCTGCAGGCAGCTTTTCTGTATCTTTTAGGTGTTCAACCTCATGTAATCACCAGATGAATGAAACCATAATAAAGGGGAGACATCACTTTTCATCCCCAACGCAAAACTGGAAAAGCTGAAAAAATCTCAAGTGAGAGAGTCGATGACATTCCATGCAAGTAGGCTCCACCAAAAGCGCTTCCCGAGGAGTTCGTCCCCTCTCCAGCCCAGCTTACCCTCCGGGCTGCCTGAGCTGGTGTGTGGCAGGCTCCCTCTCATGGTTTGCCTGAACACTGGTTCATTAGCCGACAGTCCGCAACCACACACATCAGTTCCCTTGTCAGATGAGGTTTCCAGACTCATGTTTAAGAACTTGGCTCCCGCTGCAGCAGTTACAGCCCAGATGTCTGGCTGGTAAACGCTTCAACATTTTTATATGTTGTCTTGGAACTGTTATTCTTCACAACGCCTCCATCGAAGCCTTGGGAATCCAGGCCACTGTCTTTACAGGGTTGTCAGAATCTTTTTATACAACACTCGGCCACACATATTGACCAAGTTGGTAAACAAGCCTGTGAGTCACCCTCTCTGCTTCTCCTAGCGCCAACTGTCAAGTTTGCTAGCCTCTCTGTGTCCCAGTGACAGGCTCCCACAAGGCAGGAGGGAAGTGACTGACCCACAGCTGGGACCCCGGTGACAAGGTCTGCCCAATGCCCACATTCACTGCCGGACCCTGCGGATTCCATTGTTGCCTTGTTAGTTTTGGGGCCAACCACCACCTCTGAGTTCCAATACTGCACCTGCCCAAAAGTAAGCTTAAAAAATACACTTCACCGACCTGCCCGGCTTCATTCCAAACCTTTATCTGTAATCACTTAGTGTATTAAGGGAATTTGATCGGATCTAAAGATATTAACTTTACGAGACCGATAATAACTGATACTTCAATTTCGGAGAAATCCCTTATCCGGTTCTTTTCCTTTCAACTTTATCGCGGTTTCATTGTTGTCTTTTTCGAAAGAAGCGCTTTATTTGTTATCCTGTTCCCATGATAGTTCTCGTTGATTCCCACCTGCTGATCCTGAAAACCATCTCACTGGAGATGAGGTCTGACCCTGATCCTCCCTGATCTACTTCCCAGGGACCAAGTCCCACAAAACTTGTGTAAACTTTTGGGGCCGTAATCTACTCAATTCCAGAATGTCAGACTCACCCATAACAGCTTCCCTGTCCTCTGTGGAAACACAACCAGTTTGGGATATCAGTGACAACTGGACCATCTTAGGCCACCTAAGGGAATCCAGTGACATGTAGTGAGAACGTGGGTGCCTCAGAGTCCTAACCATGGTATGAGCACACCAGAAGGTTTTGGCGCAATGTAAGAAAACCACAACTGGACACTTAACCCCATTGCTCAATGTCACTTCTGTCTTTTCTTTCCCCACTTACAGTTCCAAGAGTAGAGCTAACAGGGCCCTTCCATGTTAACATAACAGTTTTAAAACATGAAAATGTTTTCAACTTTTAACCACATATAGAAATTTGCATTTAACTAGGAGGTTGTGTCAGGAAAGTCAGGACCTGGAAACCAAGAATGAGCCAGAAAAAGGAAAGGTAGAAATACCTGGCCTGCATCACAGAATATGCCCCTTAACCCTTTCTCCATCTATCATCACCATCAGTATCATCATGATCAGCATCATCACAATCGCTACCATTGCCATTGTTACTTAATACCATCAACTACACTATCACTATCACCATCACCAGTCACAGCACTACCATTACCGTCATCACCATCATCATCACCATCATTGTCACCATTCATCAACATCGTCATCATCACCATCACCATCTTCACCAACATCATACCATCATCACCATCCCCATCAACACCATTATCACTAATATACCATCATCATCAATTACGCCACCATCCACCATCACCATCATCGTTACCATCATCACCATCAATTACAACATCATTATCAGCATCACCATTGTCACCCTCATCACCATCACTAACAACATCAACATCACCATCGTCATTACTGACACCATTGAACACTTTCTGGAGCTCCTCAGTGTTCTTTGTGTTTCATGTGTATTTACCCTGCTATTCACCACAATGACTCTAAGCAGAAAGAGGAAGAGCAGGAATGCTGGCAGGCTGTCTCCACCATCCACCTCACCTCCACCATGCTCTGCTGCTTCCCCAGAAATAAGCCAAAGAAAGAACACCTCTACCAAAACGTCCCATCACTGTGATGCATGATTACTTACATAATCTATGTAAAGGGAAAACCTTGTTGTCTCTAGGTAGTACACAAAGGGATCAAAATGCAAATATGTATGACTTATGTGAATTATTAGTAGAGAACACTATGAAATTGTCTATTTGGGGAGTGGTCTCTATATAGTCCATTGAGAAAGAGAAAATCCTAGAGATTAACTACTCTAACGAACAAATTGTAAAGATCACGGCACTGAGGAACAGAAATAGGGTGCAACTGTCCAGGGCCACAGCTTCCTGTGGAGCAGCCCATCCCTGACTCTGCCAGGCTGCCATCTACACCTGCAGTGACTGTCAGGACCCCATCTCAACTCAATAAGCTGCAGCATCCCCACATCCTGCCTCTGCCCCATCTACACCCACAGTGACCTGCCCGGCCCTGCTCCAACTCAGTAAGCAGCATCCCCACCCCACGTCCCATCTACACACATGCTGCAGCACGTATGGAGATGGGCCAGGTCCATCCTCCTCCTCCCAAAATACTGGACAAGAGCACCGGCTAAAATGATTTCTGTGAAGATACACATAAACACACACAAATAAAAATCTAGCTCATGTGGGTCAGGCTGCAGTGGCTCATGACCATAATCCCAGCACCCTTTGGGAGGCCGAGGTGGTGGGTCGCCTGAGGTCAGAGCCCAAGACCAGCCTGGCTAACATGGTGGAAAACCCCATCTCTACTAAAACTACAAAAATTAGCTGGGTGTCAAGGGCCTGTGATCCCAGCAACTCGGGAAGCTGAGGCAGGAGAATCACTTGGAACCCGAGGCAGAGGTTGCAGTGAGCTGAGACCACAGCACTGCACTCCAGCCTGGGCAACAAGAGCAAACCCCGCCTCAAAAACAAAACAAACAAAAATTCCAGCTCATGAGTTGTATTCCACCCAGCCTGGTGTACCTTACACAGGCTCTTTTTCCACAGTGTCATGGGTGTGCCACCTCTATGGTCCTACTGGAGTCTGGCCAATGTTGACTGAAGAAAAGAACGTCCAACCTTGCAATAGAAACCCTGCTGCAAGTTGTTTTCCTGATGGTCTCCACAAGCCTGGCCAAATCACACCTATCTGCCAGGGCCACCAGCCACAGCATCCTGCAGCCCCACCTTGACAAAAGAAACCTAGAGAAAAGGTGGCCACTCAATCTTACCCACAAAAGTCACCCACAGGGCAAGCCTCAGATAAGTCTCATCGGGAAAGGGAAGGGGAAGAGTTCACCGCTAGGGACCTTCACCACCTCCAACAAACCAGATGTTTGTAAAGATGCAGCTAACCACAAGTTAATACTCACCAAACTAAATACTTCTACCTTTTATTCCCTCCTCCTTAATTCCAGCGTATTCATTAATATCCACAGCTGAAACATTTTGTAGCCTATAATATGTCCTGACATCTACCATAGGGTAGAACCGATCTGGTCCTGATACCACTGGGAACACAGAAAACATTCATGAATGTACACTGCAGTGCAAGAGGAAAGGAAAATCAACAGGAACCGTGGATTCGATCAGATGACCCGAGCTACAGGAAAGTAACCCAGGAAGGCAGCTGGAGCCCAAAGGCGAGGGAGGGTCTCCACACTCATTTCTGTATCAGGGGTCAATAAAAGTCTGAAGGGACAAGAAGAAAATGGCAGCAAATGAGCAGCGACAGGGGAGCTGGGTCACACAGCTCCTCAGGGAGGCCAGCACTCAAAAGGTGCTATAAAATTAATTCCTGTTGAGGACATCAACCAATCAATAATCAATCAATCGAGAATCAGTCAACCGAGATAGTCACTCTCACAAACTCCAGTACTTGCACAGGCCTTGTGGTATAGTCGACTGGGGTTATGAAGACCCCTGGGCGGCTCTTGGCTGCACCCAGCCTTCGCCTCCTGCAGCACCATTCTGAGCCAGGTGCCTCCCAAAGAGAAGTTAAACCCCTCCAGACCACCCCTCTGTTGGATACTTAGTTTGTGTGATGGGGGATAAGGCTCAAGATGCTCCCATTCGGTGCCAGAGCAGTTCCTCTGTGTGCCCACTGCACAGGCAGGACTCGGGATGTCTCCGCATGGTCCCTCCGGCCGATGTCACAGGGGCTGCCATCGCCACGCCTCTTATCTATTTGTTGTTCTCAATTTCTACAGATCCTCACCTCCCCACGCCAGATCTGCCTAAGAACACTGAACCACACCTCTAAGACAACAGCCCTAAAACTCTTGAAGTTTTCATCCCCAGATATTCAGTTTTACTCTTTCTCTCATTCTCTCATTCTTTCCACGAATGATTTTCTTTTCGAAAAATAATCGCTAGCCAGTACAGTGGCCGACGCCGAATTCCCAGCACTTCGGGAGGCATGCAAGTTGCTAGGCTCATTTGAGGTTATGAGTTGGAAACAGTCTGAGCAACAGTAAGACCCCCATCTCTACAAGAAAGAATAAGGAATAAATAAGTAAATAAATAAATAAACTATCCCCAAGGATTCTTATCAGATGGGCATGGTTCACGTGCTCAGACATGAATCTGACCCTCACACAACCCCCTGATGAGTTTCAGTTATTGTCCTCATGTGTGGCAGACCAGAAACTGAAGCACAGAGAGGGCAGTGGAGCTGGAGGTCTGAACTGCCATCGCCCTGGCTCTGAGATCACAGGCTTTGAACCCTGGAGCCTCCTCCTCAGAAATCATCGAGGTGGCTCTTAATTCACGAATAGGACACTGACTAATGTTGATGAAGCATTCAGAGCTGACAGAGTTCTTTTTACGGCCCCTTGACTCACATGTGTGTTAGTAACAAGGTACCTTTGTATGCCGGTTCCAGTTCTTTCTCCTCTCCCTGACTGGCACTGTCTGAACCTCACCAAAGGAGGGCCAATCAGAAAGAAGTATCTTCTTCAGCCTCCCTTTGGGCCCGGCCCCCACATAGCTCCAAGGGATATAAAACCCAGCACATCGGCAGCTCTCCTCTCTCTTCTCCTCTTCTCTCTCTTTCTTTCTCTCTCCACCGTAAGGGAATTTTGACTCCTCTTTACCCCTCTCTCCAATAAAGATCTCTTTGCTGCCAATTAGTGTCGTTTCTGACTAGCCTGTCGCCTTCAACATGTTCTCCTTCCTCAACAGCCTGTGAGCAGGGCTGCTGAAATTTCACTGCCCGCTTTTCTCACGGTCCGGAGAATCAAGCCCAGAGTCAGGAGACCCACTGGGGCCCCCACAAGCTGGCCTCGGGCCAGCTCCCATCCCTAACATTACCTTTCATAATCTATGTAAAGGGGACTGCACCTTGTTGTCTCTTTACCTGTTGTCAACCTGCCTCCCATTTAAGATATCCCCCCAGCACAAGCAAGTAACGGGTGCAAAGGAGAATGTCTCTGCATCTCCACTGATATTCAAAGGGATCATATTACAGAATATTGCAAATGAAAAGAAAGAAAGAAGATGGTACCAATCCCTCAAAACATCTTAAGTCTGCAACCTAGGAAACCCCTCTTAGTATTGGCTCACTTCAAATATGCATTTGAAGGAAACAGTCCCCCACTCACTCTTGTGTGTGAGTAGACCCCAGCTGTGGGGCCACTCATCACCATGTCAACCAGGGGCACCTCCCAAGAACCCCAGTCCCCACACACATGGCTGTGGACTGTCCAGGGACTCTCTTTTGTCCCTCACTAGCCCAGCAGCCTGGTAGCAGATGTCCACCTGTGTATGGGTGACCAGCACCTAACAGCTGCAGGGCAACTCCTAGACACATGCCAGCCACAGTGAGCAGGCTGGAGGGGTGAGGGTGATGGGGAGCCTGCCTGTTCATCCTCACCCTAGGTTAGGGGTCAGCCTGGCTGAGTCACACAGAGGCCAGGCTTCAACCCCATCCCCTGGCCCAGAGCTCCTCACATTTCTTTATTTTTTTGAGACGGAGTCTCGCCTGTCGCCTGTGGCTGGAGTGCAGTGGCGCCCATCTCGCTCTCACTGCAAGCTCCACCTCCTGGCTCACGCCATTCTCCTCACCAGCCTCCCAAGTAGCTGGGACTACAGGCACCACCACCACGGGTCAAGCAATTCTTTCTGTATTTTTTTAGTAGAAACGGGTTTCACCATGTTAGCTAGGTGGTCTCGATCTCCGACCTCGATCTGCTCCTCGCCTTTAGCCTCCCAGAGTGCTGGGATTACAGGCGGAGCCATCACAGCCCAGCCGCCTCCTTTCACATTTTTTTTTTTTTTGAGACAGAATCTCGTCCACTAGGCTGGAGTGCAGTGGCGCTGGGACTCGCTCTGCAGGCTCGCCCCCTGGTTCACGCCATTCTCCCACCAGCCTCCGAAGTTGGACTACAGGCATACCGCCATCTCAGCCTCGCTAATTTTTTGTATTTTTAGTAGACGGGTTTCACCGTGAAAGAAGGCCAGGATGGTCTCATCTCCTGACCTTTGTGATCCGGGCCTCGCCTCGCCTCCCCCGAAGTGCTGGGATTACAGGCGTGAGCCACCGCCTCGCCCCTACATTTCTTAACACTTCAGGTCTGCCAGTGTCCCAGGGTTGCTGGGATACCCACGGCTCCATGAAGCACAGCACTGCCTCTTCCCCTGGCTTTCTCAAGGATGTGGGAATCAGAAATTGCCACTTGCCTTGCCCCCTGCCACACCCAGGCAGACCTTGAGCACCCAGAGCAGCATTACATCCATCTGAATAAAAGCCACAGAAAACAATCCCACAACTTAACATAAAATTCCAGATCACAGTTACTGCAAACAAATACTTGGATTTCAGGAGCTTGGCTACACTACTCAGTGAGTTTTAAAAATCAAAATCCACCAGCACAATCAACTAACACAACCCAGACGTCCCTGGCATGTAGAAACCTCAAATCCTGGCAACTCCAGACCATTGAGAAACATCTGGAGGGGTCCAGGCCTTCTTCCCAGCCACAGAGTTAGAAAACAGGAAGGATTTCAGTCAAAATCCACCTAATAAAGTCAGTGTGTGGAGGCGGCTGAGAAAGGCTTTGTATTGCAACAGAGGAGCAGAATTTAGAGGTAGAAGTGTTGCTTCCCCATCGGATAACCACCACTGACCAAAAATTATTCAGATGAAATTTGGCCTGGGCTGCCTCTCCCTTTGGGAGCTTCTGAAGATTCTGTCGCGTTGCCATCTCTCTGGATGGGCAAATCTGATGGGGAGGGTTGAGCCAGTTCCCTGGGTGGGAGTCAACCCCAGGGTGGGGCTGGGCTTGGCCTCAGGGTGGGGGACTCACCACCTCCAATTGTTCTGGGAAAGAACTTGGAAATAACATCTGAGCCGCTTCACATGGATTTGCCAGAGAAGAGCCGGATCAATGAGCCAGGTGTTTCTATCTGCACAAATCTTGGCCTGGATTGTCATGCAACTTACATTCCCCTGTGCACCTACCGGGCTCTGGTGGCCCTTGCTGAGACTCAGGGATACCCAACAAACAGCACTGCATCGCATCATAGTAGGGGCAGTCGCCCAGGGGAGCAGATAGATTCATAAACAAATGATCAGAACACAGCAGTTCCTCCATCAAGTTCCGACAATGCCCACACACACTCCCCTGCCCCACTCACCCTCTCCAGAATTGCCTTTTTCCGCCCTCCCTCTGTGCTCCCAAGGGAGGTCGCAAATACCTCTGATAAAAGCACTCCTTACATGGGATCCTGTTCCTGCTCACCAATCCAGCCCACTAGACTCCGAGCCCCTTCTCGGGGCTCCTTTTGGTCACCATGGGCATCGCAATGCACCAGCCGTACTCCGCTCAGTAAGAGTGTGCTGGTGAGGGTTCACCCTGCAAGACAAGACAGCACTCCACTTTGGGACAGAGGTGTCTGCCCCTGTGCACAGGCACCTGGTGAACAACACAGAGCCAGCCCCTCATGCCTCCTGGGCTCCAGCTGAGGCAGAGAATCACTGCCCCAGTGCATCCAAAATGGCTGGCTAGTCACCACATGGATAGTTCTGGAGGGGAAAAGGGCAGATGCTAGGGGACACAGCTGCAGGGCAGGGAGGCACCTTCCTGAGGACCTGGTGCTTGTGCTGGAAACCCAAAGAATGAGGGCAGCAGGCAGAGCAGCACGTGGGCATCAAAATGAGCTCCTGTGCAGCCAGCCCTAAAGCACCTGGGAGCTGGGAGGAGACCAAATAAGGTAAGAATACAGGCCTCAAAAGGGCCACCATGAGATGGTGGCACGGCCTTCCAAGCTGGATGGTTTACAGTTTCAGAGCCATTCTCTGAGTACAAACAGGTGGAGAGAGCGAAAGGCAAACAGGAAGAGTGGATCTCATGGGCATCCCAGTCTGGGCAAGACAAAAGGGCCAGGATACAGGGGAAGCTGGGTTAGACCTGAGAAATGGGAGTTCTGCAGAGTGATGGAGACAGGGCCCAGCCTCCAGGAAGAAGGGCAAGGGTGTGGAGAGTGGCTCGGTCGAGTGGCTCACGCCAGGTCTCAGCACTTGGGAGGCCGCAGGCGGCAGATCATGAGGTCAGGAGATCGAGACCACAGGGAAACCTCGCCTCTACTAAAAATACAAAAAAATAGCTACGTGGTGGCGGATGCCCCTGTAGTCCCAGCTACTCGAAAGGCTGGGAGGCAGAGTAATCAAGGCGGAACCCGGAGTATGGAGCTTGCAGTGAGCCAAGATCAAGGCCACCAGACTCCAGCCTGCATAGAGCAAGACTCCATCTCAAAAAAAAAAAAAAAAAAAGGTGGAGCAGCAGGGCTGGGGGCCACCTGGCCAGGGGTTTCCAATCAGTGGATCCAGTCCCAGGTATCAGCAGGGATGTGGGATGCTGCCCCCAAAAGTGGGGACACCATATCTCCCCTCAGAGGCAGGATCACAGATTTGTTGCTTGCATTAAGTTAGAAAACTAAAAGCCCTGTGCAGCAGCAGCTTTTGCAGGGCCAGTGGGCTCTCGACGGGTGACATTCCCTGGTGTGTTCCCCCTAAAGTATTTCTTGTGATCTGCCTGCCTTCTGAGCCACAAGCTCTGCACTGGTAGTCAACGCACCCACACTCCCCAGGCTGGCCCACAGCCTCCCTCGTAACTTCCTCATCCCCCAGTACTCCTGCTCTGATGATGGGGGCTTATCTCAGCCACCTCAGCCTACACTCTGACACCTTCCTAAACCACAGGCTTTGGCCTCAACATCTCATGGCACCTCAGGCTTGGGGAGCATCCCAACACCTCCTGGTTCCCCAGCAGCACACACATTAACTTAACATAACTGAAAGCTAATGAAAACAATCATGTCTAAAAAGACTTCTGGAAACATGGAATCCTGTATGTTTTTATAAAGAGTTTCTAGGCTGGCACAGTAGTTCACCTGTAACCTGCACTTTGAGAGGTCAAGCTGGCTGGATCACAAGGTCAGGAGATCGGTGACCATCCTGATAACATGGTGAAACCCCGCTTCTACTAAAAATACAAAAAATTAGCCGGGCGGGTGTGGCGGGCACCTGTAGTCCCAGCTACTTGGGAGGCTGGGAGGCGGAGAATGGCGCAGGAACCCAGGAGGCGAGCTTGCAGTGAGCCGAGATCACGCCACTGCACCTCCAGCTCAGCTTGGCCAGAGTGAGACTCATCCTCAAAGAGTTTCTATCGCTTAATAACATAATTCCCAGAGCTATGTAAAGGTGTCCATGAAGTTCCCGCCCAGTTTAAGCTACTATTTAAAAATTACCCTCAACCAGGGTGGCTTATCAACAGTTGCTGATTTCTCACAGCTCTGAGGCTTTCGCAAGTCCAAGGTCAAGGCACCACAGATGCGGTGTCAGGTATCCCACCCTGGTTCATAGATGGTGCCTCCTTACTGCATCCTCACATAGCCAAGGGTGAGGGAGTTTCTAGGGTCCCCTTTCATAAGGGCCCTAATCCCACCCGCGTGAGGCTCCACCACAAACATGATCACCCTCCTGTCCCACCTCCCACGCCACCATCCCATGGAAGGTTAGGACTGTCAACATAGGAATTTTGGGGAAACACAAACATTCTTGACCATAACATCGGGCACACTTGAGGCAGTTCCAAAAACTATCCCACAGAAAGAAGAAGACACTTCTAACAGAAGTCCTCAGCATCTCAGTGTAACACATGCCCACAAGGGCACAACACTCACCACGTGCTAAAGCCAACAGCCAGAAACTGTGAGGCTCACCCTGAGTCAGAATGCCCTCTGCCTCCAAAGTGGTGCCCATGGCTGCTGTTTCCTCCCAATGCCTCCACCAAGTGCCTTTGAGTGGGGGTCCTCCTTGGGATGCAGCCTGCAGTGCTCCTGAAGGGTGGTGGCCTCCTCCAGAAGGCAAATGTTTTCTCTCCTTCATCTGGGCCAGCTCCCGGTTCCTTTTCCCCTGATAATGAGCCCCTCCTGCCATGAACTCAACAGGACATGTAGCTCCCAAGCCTACCACATCCCTCAGCTTCTGCCACCCTTCTCTGTAAAGCAGCTGTGTGCTTAAGCACCACCCACCATAAAGAAAGGACCTGACTATAGATAGTCCCTACTGAAGCCCACCTGTTCAGAGTGGCTCAAGTAAGAGCTTCACCATATGGGACTGCTAAGAGGGAGAGCAAGGAGTGAGGGAGAATCAGACACACACACAAGAACACACATGCATGCACTGCACGCACCTGTGGCTCATGGGAAAGGTAAGCACAACTCACCACACCAACTCTCAGACCTCACAGCCAGCAAGCCTGTGGGCAACTCGCTGGGGAGAAGTTGAACCAGCACCTCCGAAAGGGGCACATCCAGGGTGGTGCAGCACTGCCCGCTGCTAATGCAAGCAGCCGCCCCTGGGGAGGCAGTGGTCCTGCCTTGCCTCACTGGCCTGGCAGATTAGGCCCTTTCACCTACACCCTCCCCTGACTCCCCAGCCTGCACCACTGGGTCTGCATTTTCATGCCCACTTAGGGTTGGAGGAAATGGGCTTCAGAAAGTTTTCCAGTGTCCAAAATCAAACTGCCCAGGGTGTGAGTGGCACGGAAGTGAACTTGACCCCACATCCTGATCTCTTCTACCTCCTCTAGACAAGACATCCCATCCTAGCTGAGGCTGCCCAGAGCTTACTGGACAGGGGACACAGCTGGAGCAGGTGCCTGCGGTGCCCATCCTGTGTGCCTGTGCCCATCCTGGCTGCCCCTGGAAAGGAACCAGCCTAAAAGGGCAATGGGAGCAGCAAATGTAATCCCCGCGGTGGAAAGTAAGCTGTGGTGGAAGTGAGGAGGTAAAGAAGAAAAGGGATAACCAGGCATGAGAAGAGGGGTGAAGTCACCTAACATCATAGTTGTCCATGAGTGATTTTCTCAAGGATAAAAAAGGTATATGGCTTTTTTTTCCCTGTTACCTCCACTGACCAAGAATCTATTTCACCAGTGGAGAAACCAGTGCTACACCAATTCCCTGGAGTAGAGGAGCATTAGCCAAACGGGACAGAAGGTAATGCTGCACGAGGACAGAGCTGGTATCCCGCTGTTTGTCCATGTTGGTACCGCAGGGGGTCCCTCCAGGCCAAAGTGGCCTCTAATCCTCAGAGGTGACGCTTCTAGGTGTCTTCGCTGCCTCACAATCGGCAGAACTCCAGAGAGTCCCAATAGGTGGTGGGAAAGCATCAATACCAACCAAAACCAGTAGATGGGCCATGGGGTCACCACACACTGGGCATTGTCTTAATGCCCCATGCCCAAATTTTAAACCATTATCTGGAGATAGCATGCCCTACTGCATCTTCCTCCTTAACAACCAGATGACACACAGCAAGATAAGCCTGTTGGAACATCTTTGTCCAGATAGGGCACTATTTATTCCCTCTCTTTCAAGAACAAAGCTGCCTCCTGTGCACATGCACATTTTCTCTGTCTCTATCTCCCTCAAGATAAGATAATGGACATTGTAGAGTTGTGCCGAACTCTACAAAGTGGTCTGAACATCTAGGATGCTCTCACATGTTCCCCCACAACACATGGAATATCTGTGCTCGCCAAATGCATTCACTCAGACGCATGCACACATGCACACACATGAAATCACAGGTGTGTGCACTATGTCCCTCATATGCATGAACTCAATCATGCATGCATGCACTGCACACATAGCCATGCATATGTGCACCCACGCACTCAGGCACATACACACCCACTCTGGCAGGCCTCTTCACCCTCCCTAATATTTCACACACCACATATTTAAAATGCCACAAAACAGAGTTCTGAACCAGAGGATCAATCTGTGTCTTTTCCCTGGCCCCCTTTTGGAGTGTAACTGCAGGACAGAGGAAGAGACACAAGTCCCACCGCAGGGGAAGGCACCAAGATGATGATCCTCCAGATAAAGAAAGAAGACAAGGCTCCTGTCACCAAGACGCTATGCTGCTGAGTTGGAGGTCAAAGCTTCCAAGCTCTTCTCTTCGTTGGTTCCATTTTACTTTGAAAATAGTCAATACCAATTTCTTAAATGGCAGGAACAGAATACTGAAGTACTAAAAGGATGTCTTCATAACTTCAGTAAACCTAGTTCTCATTTATACAAAGAAAGAAAATTAACTGCTAATATAACCAACCCAGTGCAGCCCAAGCCACTGTGGTGTTGTGCAAAAGGCTCCTGTGTCTAAGGAGCTCCCCCACTGATTACAGCTCAAGGATATGTGGTGCAGAGGCTAACCAAACACACATGCATCAGCCACCTGCTGTGGGTTCCCTTCAGAGCAATCTCTAACACCAGTAACAACCAAGTGCCACAACGCTGGTTGTGCACTTAAGCCTGACTTCTGCCCTTGGAATAGCCTCCCACCCTAAGTCCCAGACCCAGAGTGAGGGAGATCTCTGCCCTGTGAGGGCAGGCCAGGATCCAGCTCTGTCTGACCTCCTGCCTTTGCTCCCAAATCAGACCTGTCCTCATAGCACCTGACAGGCGGAAGTCAGTTCATGGGGAACCTTATTGTGCAACTTGCCTGAGATGTCATCACAGGTGAGGCGTGCACTGGGGCCCAGGGTGTCCCTGCTGGTGCCATGTTGCTCAAGTGACAGTTTCCAGTATCGCCCAGTGGCTCCGCTTGGCACAGTGTGACCAGGGCTCTGGGATCAACATCAGTCCTGAAAGCTCTGATCTCAGGCTCTCTCTGGCTTCATGGTTCCAATTCAACCACTTAATTTTCCTTTTCCTTCTTTTCACACTGGGAGTCAAAGTTAGAGATCAAAATTTTAAAATATGAGCATTTCTGGTCAAGGCCAGGTTCATGCCTGTAATCCCAGCACTTTGGGAGGCCAAGGAGGGCGGATCACAAGTTCAGAAGATGGAGACCATCCTGGCTAACATGAAACCCTCATCTCTACTAAAAATACAAAAAAAAAAAAAAAATTAGTCAAGTATGGTGGTAGGCTTCAGTCCCAGCTGGGGAGGCTGAGGCAGGAATTGGTGTGAACCTGGAGGCAGAGTTTGCAGTATCGAGATCACGCCACTGCACTGCAGCCTGGGTGACAGAGCAAGATCTCCATCTCAAAAATAAAATAAATAAATAAATAAATAAATAAATAAATAAATAAATAAATAAAATATGGGCATTTTTATGAGAATGACATTCAAAGATGGGGAGACTCCTTGGGCTTCTATTTCTGCCATGTTCCTGAAAGGCACAGTCTCCCACTGGACCTGTAGGTATGTGGGACACAGAGGGGTTGCTATATTTGCCCACAGACATTTCCTTTGTGAGCAAGCCTTGGATGGAGGACGCCAACCAAGAGCATCAGTGCAATTTCATCACCTTACACCTGCAGGCCCCAAACACAAAGGGCCACCACATTTGGCCATGGCTCCTCCTGAACTGGACAACCCATGCAGGGAATGGCCAGTGACAGGCCACAGCACCTCACAGATGACCAAGATATCACCCAGTGCAGTGCCATTGCAAATAAGGGCTTAAAACACAATGGCTCACACCTGTAATCCCAGCACTTTGGGGAGATTAAGGCAGGAGAATCACTCTTGAGGCCATGAGTTCAAGACCAGCCTGACAACATAATGAGACTCTGTCTCTAAAAAGTAAGAGAAAATTAGGCTGGGCATGTGGCCCATGCCTGTGGTCCAGCTACGGGAGAGGCTGGAGGTGGGAAGATGGCTTGGGTCCGGAGGTCAAGCCCGTCAGTGAGTCTTGATCATCCCACTGCACTCCTACGTGGGTGACAGAGCTAGACCCCGTCTCAAAAAAAAAAAAAAAAAAAAAGCTTTGAATCACAGGGATGTCTAATAGTTGGCTCAGAGTACACTATAGCTCAAGTGTTCTCTGCCTTGGATGCAGATCTAGATGAATTCTCACACAGATGCTCCTGGTTCCCTGGTTTCTTAGTAAATGAGGGTGGCCACACTCACCATTCATCCAACACATTCTTCAGCACTGGACTTCTCCAAGGGGCTGAATCAGAGGAGGGGCAACCCAGTCTTCTCACCCACGCCAGGCCTTTGAACCGCAAAGAATCCCAAGAGCTCCCCCTTTAGAGGCCCCCTGGTCACATCCTCAAGCCATTAAGGTTTCACCCACATCTTTCATCATAGGCACCCCACTTAAAGTGGCCATCAGGGACCATCTGGGGGTCTGTAGGGAGGCACTGAGGGGAGGTCCTAACAGCACGAAGCCCAGGCTGAGACTCTGCACATTTTCTAGAGAAATCCCCAACCCCTAGATGAAATGACGCCAAAGAGCAGCCCCCGCATCTCCAAGGGTCAGTCCTCCTAGTGACTCCTCTGTGTAGAAAATTCCCACTGGGTCCTTCCAGCAGCCCCTGCCCCCACCATTCCCCACATTCACAGTGACACGCCTCTACTAATTTATTAATGTGTGCAGTCACAAAAGAATTGGCAAGTTCCATTCATTACTTGATGTCTAAATAATATCTAGTACCCAAGCTGGTGGCTTAGCTTAGTGACAGTGGATCTGAAAGGGGCCATACCAAAATGAACCCTAATTCTAAAGATAGAAACATTGCATTTGCAAACTTGGAGTAAGAGATCTGAAAATCAAACTAAATAACCTGGAGTTACTGGACACACTTCAGAGCAGACCCAAGAATAAATGATTAATTTACAAATTGCTGCCCTCCTCTCCATCGGGAACTCTGCTCTTCTGTAAAAATGTCCCTCAAGGAGCACTTATCTGTAATATCGGCTGGTCTCTGCTATGGCGGGGTTGGGGACCATGGGAACTAAGTTAGGGTTGGGAATTCCATGATTTAACTTTCGAAACTCCCAAAAGTTTTCGCTTTGTTTTTGTTTGTTTTGTTTTTTGATTAATCAGTGAGAGAATCATAAACACAGACTTACCGCATGAAAACACCTTGGACCGGTCAATAATTTGTTTTGTTCCCACACACTTTGGGATTTTTAAGGGCTCTTGTTCTTAAAAAGTGTGCAGACTCCTCGAGGTTAATTCCTTCTTATTGAAAAAGTAAGGAAGAAATTGTCAACGTTTCATCTCATAGTTTATTTCTTTTTTCTTTTACTTTCTGGAGATAATAAATCTAGTGGAATTTGTAAGAGCAAAAACAGGAACTTTACCAAGCAAACAGAGAACAAGAAACCATCTTGTGATGCTAAAATTCCCAAGACCTAATTCCATCGATATCCTGTTAGCATTCCCAATTCCCAGAGTCCCAGACGGACGCTCACTCTCACCCAACTCATCAATCTCCACATGGGTGCCTAGAAACATTACATCAACCAATACCATTATATGTGAAAATGCGCCTTTCCAGACTTGAGTCAGAGCCACTTAATTTCTGTGTGACAAAGTAATCCATGTACACTTCTAGATTCCCCCAACCCTTTTCTTGGAAAAGTACTATTAAACAGCACAATTTCATATGAGGGAAGTCAACTGTTCTCCTGGTTCAGAAGTGTTCCAGAATCACCACTCAAGCCTTGAGCTCCTCTCTGAGCTCTTCTGCAGAAGAAGAGACAGTCCAGCCTGTGGTACACATATGTGGTTCCTCCTCAACACAGTTACAAGCATTAGCACTTGGAGAAATCTGACCACTCAGCTACCTATTCATGCCTGTAGAGCCCAGGCTCACAGCTACATGATAACCTTTATAAGAATTCAATTGCTTTTAGAGTCAAGCACCAATCATATTCATTGGTTGGATATGTGACCGTATTCTATATCAGTAAATTAATATCCATAAGGGATTCATTGAGGCCATTACCACCCACTGGAATAATTAAATTTATTTGAAAAGATGAAATGGTATTTGTGTGGAATAAATGTTACAACTACTTTAGAAAATGGTTTGACAATTTCTTATAAACTTAAACATACACCTATCCTATGACTCAGTAATTCCATTCTATTTACACTAAAGAGAAATAAAAGCCTATGTCCCAAGAAGTAGAAAGAAATATAACAGCTTTATATAACCCAAATGTCCATCATAATAACCATTCTATATGCTAGAAAGTTAAGTAGAGACCTGAAACATAAAAGATCCAAATCCAAACATTCATTGAGGAAAATGTAAGAATATCAGATGCAAGATACACTGGATGAGATTACTGGCAGATTAGATCCTGCAGCACAGGTGAATGAACTTGAAGAAATCACTGCACAAACCCTCCCAAACAATGTGCTACCACAGAGATGAGACAACTAAATAAATAAATAAACAAGCATCAGTAAGCTGTGGGAGAACTTTAAACAACGTGAACATAACAGTAATGGAGACTGACGGAGAAGGGTAAGGGAAGGGGTTTTTGAAAAATAATGACTGAAACTTTTTCAAACCAGGAGGAAAACTAAAACCCACAGATCCAAGAAACTCAAGAAATTCTTTGGCCAGGCATGGTGGTTCACACCTGTAATCCGAAAGCACTTTGAGGCAGAGGCTGGTGGATAACCTGAGGTCAGGAGTTCCAGACCAGCCTGGCTAACACGGGTGAAACCCCCATGTCTACTAAAATACAAAAATTAGGCTGGCATGGTGGTGGCTCTGTAATCCCAGCCACTGGATAGCTAAGGCAAGAAATCGCTTTGAATCCAGGAGGTGGAGGTTGCAGTGAGTCGAGATTGCTCTCATTGCACCTGAAAGTCTGGGCAAATAAGAGGAACTCCATCTCAAAAAAAAAAAAAAAATATATATATATATATATTTCTAGCACAAGAGAAATGTGACAGGAACTACCCCAAGGCATACAATAATCAAATGGTTAAACCCAGTAACAAAGAGAAAGACCTTAAAAACAAACCACGGGGCCAAAAGACACGCGCTACATGGTGATAACAGGTTTCATTGTTTTAAAAAATATACGAAGACAGCAGTGTAATAGAAAACACTGGAAAGATGGATAATAAAGAAGGAAATAGGACAATTCAGGGCCTTACTCTTATGGGTGGAGGGTGGAAGGAGGGTGAAGACCGAAAACGACCCATCGAAAATTAAGTGCTTATT
The DNA here is from genome assembly GCA_023748175.1 of Hoolock leuconedys. Lineage (NCBI taxonomy): Eukaryota > Metazoa > Chordata > Mammalia > Primates > Hylobatidae > Hoolock > Hoolock leuconedys. The sequence continues at coordinate 13,393 of JAKGGE010000426.1, read as the reverse complement.
TTCAATTCGGGAGGAAATAACCCGTACACCAAAACCCCATGACACACAGGTTACCTATATAATAAAACCCACACATGTACCTTGAACCTAAAAGTTAAAAAAAATAAACAAAATAAAATAAAACAAAAATAATTGAAAGAAAGCTTGTCAATCTAGAATTTGTACCCAATAAAAAATAATAGCTCTTAAAAAAATAAAAAGTGAACCAAAACTTTTAAAATATGCAAAAAGATATACAATTAAAAGCCCAAAAAAAAAAATCACCAGCTGGACATATATGACATATTAAAAGACAGTGCTTGGGCAAAAAGGACATGGTAGATGGAATATGGCTTTATGCCAACAAACGAAGTATAACTGAAATGCTAATTACACAGGTAAATTTATGAGTTTTTCTTGTTATTTAAAGCTCACCAAAAGATAATTAACTGTTTAAACAATAGTGTACGTGACATATGACATATGTAAAAGTAAATTTTCTGATAAAATAGCACAAAGTTCAGGAAAGAAAAAGAAATATACTATTGATGACAGCTGTCATACCTAACACGCTTGGTTGCAGCAGGGAGGTGCGGCTGGGCTGCACTCCATGTGGAGCGGTGGGGAGCTCCCCGCCTCTGAGTTGGGGTGGGAACTCCCAGCCTGCAGCTGCCCAAACTGCAGCCAGATCCAATCCTCCCTGTGCTCTTGAGTGGGGCCAGGAGCAGTGGCAGGATCTGCTCCCTCAGGTGAAGCGTGTGCCAACCACTGCCAGAGACCTGGCCTCCCACTCCACCAAGCAAGCTGGGAGCTGGGGAAAGCTGAGCTCCCCCGAGTGCAGGGTAGCTGCAGCCACCCTCCCAGGCACAGGACCCAGGCATCTCTGGTGGCTCCCTTGCACCCCTCGGGGGCATGGGAAGAACCCCCACCATCCCTGGCTCAGGAGTGTTCGTTCTGGCTGCCTGGCCTGTCTCCTCCTGGCCCCTCACCCTGGATCTCAGCAGGACTGGGGACAAGTTCCAGGGCCTTGAATGGCAGCGTAGGCAAAGTCCTGGGCAGAAGGGGGTGGGTCTCAGTAAGGCCCCACCTCAGGCCAGAGACCTGTAGGCTGGGGACGGCTGCCAGTCCCACAGACTGGAGTAGGAACTCATGGTGCCTCTTCCAGCCTACCATGGCTGCCCATGACCAATCAGCAGGCACTGCCTCCAAGGGCTTTTCCATGTTCAGCCAGAGCAAGAAAGAGGAGACAGAGAGAATGGAGAGACCACAAGAGACCAGCAGCACAGAGGAGCTACCCCTCTGCCGAGCTTCTAGAGACCTGCAGAGATGTTGTGGGACTTCCAGCTGCAGAGAGGAACTGCCTCCTCCAGGTGGCCTCCCCTCTGCTGAGAACAGCAGAGGTCGGATGACCTGCCTGCCAGAGAGAACACTGTGGGTCTCCTCTGAGCTGTTTAACACTTAATAAAGTTTGTCTTCATCTTCTTCACCCTTCCGTCTTCGTATCTCATTCTTCTGACACAGTACAAGAACTCAGGCAAAGGGGTGCCACTAGGCCATGAGGTTTCCAGCCAGAATGTGGACACCCCAAAGATCCCATAACACCATTATAAGGCTCTCACAGTATTCATGAAGGGATATATCACTTGAAGGTAGCCTCAGATGTTACAGAGGTATAGTATAAACCCTAGAGCAACCACTAAAATCAAGGAATTATATAGGTAATAAGCAAACAAGAGAGATAAAATGAAATAATAAAAATTATTCAATTAATCTAAATGGTAAAAAGGAAATAAAAGAAAGGCAGAACAAATAATAGGTAGGAGAAATAGAAAACAAGTAGGATGACAGATTCAAACCTTGCCATATTAATAATCATATTTATGTAAATAGTTCCATTCCAATTATAAGTCAACAAAGTTGTCAGATTTTTATATATATATATATATATATATATATATATATATATATATATATATATTTTGAGATGGAGTCTCATTTGTCACCATTGACTGGAGTGCAGTGGCACAATCTTGGCTCACTGCAATCTCTGCCTCCCCGAAGTTCAAGCAGTTCTGCCTCAGCCTCCCAAGTAGCTGGGATTACAGGCACCTGCCACCACCGCCTGGCTAATTTTGTATTTTTAGTAGAGACAGGGTTTCACCCATGTTGGTCAGGCTGGTTCAACTCCTGACCTCGGCAGGATCCATCCGCCTTGGCCTCCCAAAGCTGGATTACAGGTGAGCCACTGCACTCCGGCCATTTTTTTTGTTACGCGCCGGGGAAAAAGAGGTACCTTGCTGATGTTAATCAAAGCGTTGAGTGGCTATATCAGACAAAGTGCAGGCTGCAGATCAAAGAACATCACCAAGGATATAGAAAGTCCCTCTCATAATAATAAAAGGGATTGATTCATCAAGAACACATAACAATCCCAAAAACATTTAATCACTGATATGTATTTAACCAAGTGCCCCACCCAAATCTCATCTTGAATTTCATGTGTTGTGAGAGGGACCCAGTGGGAGGTAACTGAATCATGGGGCAGGTCTTTCCTGTGCTGTTCTCTCTGATAATGAATACCATCATGAGATCTGATGGTTTTATAAGGGGAATTCCTCTGCACAAGCTCTTTCTCTTTGCCTGCTGCCATATGAGATGTGCTCACCTTCCTCAAATGATTGTGAGGCCCCCAGCACGTGGGAACTGTGAGTCCATTAAATCCTTTTCCTGTATAAATTGCCCGTCTTGGTATGTCTTCATCAGCAGCATGAAAATGGACTAATACAATCACCTAATAAAAACTTCATGGTTGTGGGCTGTGGCTCATGCCTGTAATCCCAGCATTTTGGGAGGCCATATGGGTTGATCACCCGAGCTCAGGAGTTCAAGACCAGCCTGGCCAACATGGTGAAACCCGCTCTCTACTAAAATACAAAATTAGCCGGGCATGGTGACAGGCACCTGTAATCCCAGCTACTTGGGAGGCTGAGGCAGGAGAATCTTTGAACCCGAGTCAGGAGGCTGCAGTAGGCCGAACAAGGGCACTGCATTCCAGCCTGGGTTGACAGAGTGAGACTCCATCTCAAAAAAGAAAAAAATAAATAAAGTAAGGGAGAGTCCCAACCAAGCAGAAGCCTCTACATGTTCTGGATACCTACACTACAAGCTCTGTGGGCCCAGGGACAAGTCAGTCACAACCCTCTTAAATAGAAAAGATATCCCTCCCTGTCTCATAACAGCTACTGTAAATGACCAAATGCTATATAACTATCAGTTCATAGTGGAATCACTGGGGCAGTTTTTAAAACAGCTGACCCAGGCTCCACCCCAGACCACTAAATCAGATTACCTGAGTGTTGAATCAGAACACTGGAATGTTGTCAAACCCCACCCCAACTGCATCCCGCGGATTCCAATTTGCAGCCAAGACAGAACCACCACTGTATATACCAGACTACAATATAAGTATCTATATAATGCGAAAACTGTTATTATGTAGTTGTTCCTATGTCGGTATTCGGTTTTTCAAAGAGATTGCATCCTTTCTGATAACAGAGGTTGTGTGTTCAATGCCTGCAAAAAGAAGGATAATGATGCTGCTAATTATGCAGCCGGTAACACTAGCCAAGTGCTTCTGTGTCATTACCGTAATCACCACTAGTCTACAAACCGGATGGTGAGAGCAAAACCGAGATGCAGCACCACACAGCTGATGTGGATGAGGCATATGGGACTCCAGGTCCATATGCTGCCAAGCCCTGGCCCCATGCTTAGACAACAGTAGCATTCAAACACCTAACAAACACATCTCTCTATTGCAATGCAGCAGCTGACACATACTTTTCACTCAAGTATTGCAGTGCTATTTGTTTATATGCCTTCTCTCCCAGCAGATTGTAATTTCTAGATGTAGGACACCAGGCTCTCTTTCCTTGTCCCTCTTAGGCCCCTGCCCAGCTCTGGCAGACAGTGGACCCTCAATTAATATTTGTTGACCAAATGAATTAGCCACAGTCTGTGGGCCAAGGAAAGATACTGTGACCTTTATTCTTACAAATAATCTTTTATTCCAACCAGGAGAAAGAGGCACTGTTTTCCTGCAGCTTCTTTGCCCACTGGCCCACAGCTAGAAAACTTTGAGAGGGAAACAGGAGAAGCACTGTTGCCAGGGCTCAGCCATTTGAACAACTAAGCTGGATCCTGAGGAGTTCATTTAAGATAGTGTAATAAACATTCGCTCAATGCCATCTGTACATAACATCCTATTGTGAAATGAGACCAGACGGGATTAGACTGTTCTTGTTTTCACCTGATACTGTGTTTTCATTTCTCCCAAAGGGGAGGGAGGCAGCAATGCTGGAAGCATTTAGCAGGCTCAGTTCAGGAATCTAAATTGCACTTAATTGTTAGGAACAAAATGTTGGAAGGGTAGAGAGCAGGCTGCTGGTTCCACAAGGACTCCCCTGAGGGGACACAGTAATTAGTGCTATCTCTTGATTGTAAAGGTCTCTTTGAGAAAGAAAAATCTCCGCAAAATTGAACAGGGAGGCTCCACATGAATGCTCCACTCAATGCTCCACTCTGCCGAAAATGCAAAACTAAGTAGGGACCATAGGTTCTCCGGCTAAAGGTCGCCTCTGGCAAAATGGTTACACACCTAAAGTGCAAAGCTGCATCAGCACAATCCAGCTATGTTTTCTCCTTCAGGAAATATTCAGTTCCAATTAAGGCAAGAGGATTTAGGTGTAATTCAGGCACCTGGGAACCTTCAGAGGCATTCTGGAGAGGCAGACACTGATCAAAACACATTCGCAGCCCAACTTTTACTCTGATGTTAAACAGCTAGGAACACTTTAGGCCTCGATATTTCCAGCCCACAGGGGGTCAGGTATCTGGGGCAAGAGGGACACCCTCCACATCCAGCACATATTGTTCCCACACTTCCAGGCAGCAGCGCTAATCACTAAACTTTAAAAGGGAACGCAGTACACCCTCAAGTAACCAGTTGGAAATTTGACAGTTTTTCACTCCACAGAACCTTACAAAAGTTTCAGAAACAAATACACAAATGCCTGGTTGTTAGATTTAGGGAAAGTATGGGCTTGAACCTAAAGGGAGCCAACTAGCATCAGCCACGTGTTTAATTCAAACACTGAAGGGTCAGCCCTGTGGACCACAGAGCTGCTGGAATCCATGCGTCCCCAGGGAACCTGTAAGGGATTCCTACATCCCAGCGATCCCCACGCCACAGAGCCAAATGCCTTACCTTCCCCAGAAACACGCGAGGGACAGTATTCATGCACGGCCAGTATCCCAATTCCATTGCAGGGAAAGGAACCCAAGAAGCCTTTTTCAAGAGGCAGTTGTTGAAAGAGCTAAGCCCGACCTCTTCCACGCCACCAGAAGACGCCTCACTCAGTGCAAAAGCTCCACTGGCTCCCCTCGCCCTTGGTGGCTGCGCTGCAAGACACACAAGGGCACACACGCTAATTCACCAGGACTCAGGCACGGACCAGCGCAATAACTTGCCTGCACACACAGACGCCACAAGCACACACGCACGGCAGACGGGGGGTGCACAAACACACCGACATACGCTGCGCACTGACAAGGACACACGCATACACATGAGCACAAGCGGGTACACACCGGCACAGCGTCCACCGGCACCAGTGCACACCCGGCGCAGCCCACGTGCGTGCAGCCCTGAAGGCGCCCGTGCCCTGCGCCCTCGGCCCTGCACACCAGCCCGGGCCGTTCACCTGGCGCCGGCGCCGGCGCTGGCCGGGTTCCGCGCGAACCTCCTGGGTGGCTCAACAGGGGCAAGAGTCGCGATGGCCGCCCCCTGCCGCTCCGCAGGGAGCCCGCCTGACCAGGCGGTGAGGGACGGCCAAGCGACCCTCCCCAGCGGCGGATCGGGGCAGAGGATACCTCCCGAAATTCGCGGACACAAGTCCAGGAATGGCTAACACGGGAGGGAGCCAAGGGCCTCTCGTGGTCACGGCTCCAGGTCCCAGCCGCCACGCTGCCTCCACGGCCACTCCCGCCCGCCAGAAGTCAGACGCCGGAACAAAGCTGGGCGCTGAGCCGCCATCGGCCCGCGACGGCGTCCCCTCCATCTGGACACGAATTAGCCCTCCCCTCGGGCCTCCGGGCCTCAACCGAGTCTCGGGAAGCGGCTGAGAGGCACAGGCTGGAAATCACAAACACTGGGAAAGTGGGTAAACGCCTTCCAAGCTGGGGAGTAGGGTCTTGCAGCCGCCATCTGACTGGAATTATCACCCGCCGCGCCACATGCAGGGTTCGCCACCAGGGATTTCAAACCTCCGAGAACACCATAGGTGCTTAAAGAATCAAAACCCGGCAAGCTCTTTGGCTGAATTTCTGCAATCTTTACTATTATCCAGTCAATTCTGCATCTGTAATGAACAGTAATCTACACTACCTGGTAATCTACACTAGCAAACAGGGTATTTTGGAGTGGAAAGCAGGAAACACCGAGGCAGAAAGGTTTTTTTCAATTTTGCTCTTCAACTAAGAAAAACTAGAGCCTGGGCCTTGCAGAGAGGGACACGCCCAACTGGGGTGAGGATTTCCTGCCAAAGGTCAAAGCACAGGACCGCCCGGGGCCTTGCACACCTGGGGGCTGGGCTGCACGTCCCTGCCCCCCTCCCTATCTCCCAGCCTATCCCTCCCCGCCTCATCTGGTTCTGGCAAATCAGGACAATTCACAGCACATCTGGAGTCCCGCCTTCTCCTTATGAGTTCAAGCGATTTTAGAAGGAAATTAGAACCCAAAGTTCAGAGATGAAGATGATTGGTGGGTGATGGGGAGAAGATGGACAAGCTGTGATCCCGAAGGAAGGGTCACTTAGAAACGCCAGGAGGAGAGGCTGGGCAAGACCACAGGCAGATCCCTCCTTCAATGCCCGGCCGGACTTCACCAGCCTCCCGCAGTGATCTTGGCTTCGTCTACAAGAAGCTGGTGGCTAGCTCCAAACCAAAAGAACATGTTCAAGATGAAGCCACTCGCCTGTGGTCTATGCATGGAGGTGGGGGGCGGCAGCGGAAGAGACCCCTGCCTCAGAGCAGGGATAGGGGCCTCTAGTCTCAGGCCAGCTAACACTGTACTCCTACCACTGGCCTTCACCCAGGCTCACAGCCTAGGGACAGTGTCCCAGAGCTCAGCCTCCTTGTGGCTCCAACACACCTAACTTCAGACCTGGCTACCTCCATCTGCAACCCACATGCCTGGGATGTGGGGAGCAGTCTGGGTGGGCTATCCATGGCCTCTTTATGGCTGACATATGTGCAAATTCCAGCCATCAATTCAACTGGCCGACGCTAACCTCTCAAGTTCTGCACTCCACACATCCATCTTTCTATTTCTGCAGGTGAAGAGCAAGCTGCTCTTCAACTTTGAACTACAAGGAAAACCTCCTCCTCTAGAACACACCATTCTGGTTCCAATTTCACTAAATCATCACCTGGTAGACAAGCAGGCATTCTCATTTCCGTCCTTCGAACACACCATTATTCACCTTTTCTATATTCATTCCTTCATTCATTTTTCTGTATTAATTCATCATTTTTTCCCAGTAACTTTTTCGTAAACTTCTTGTTTTTTCAAACATCTTCCCTGGAGAGAACACATCTGTATTGTATCTATCTCCAGATTCCTTCACATCTGACAATACCAGGCAATACAGTAGTGCCTACAAACAGCTAAGAACAGGATATGCTGCTGTCGTGGTTTACCCAGGGCAACACGCCTGGTGAGGTCAGCTGGATCTACCATCGTTCTTACCACGCCCACGGAACCGCCAAACAAATCTGAATTCAGCAATGAACAGATATTCCCAGCAGGATAAAACCTCCAACCTGAGTACCAGGATTCACACTCTGTGGGTCCACCCAGGAACAGTGGCCAGGAGCACAGGCCAGCCCACTGCCCATGCAAGCTGTAGAGTGGAAGGCAAGTAAAATGGTTGAAGGTGGTTTTATTACAGGATACCTGAATCTCTTGCTCTTACTTATTTAAAAGGGTAGGCATTCAGAAAATTCCCACACATCTCATTACTATTAGTAACAAATAGCATGTATATGATAAACCTCCCCGGGTGAGGACAACAAACTGATTTTCACCGGCAAGAAACAGTGGTCAATCCTAAGGCTTAACCAAGATTCATCAGCAGGTCAGCCTCTCTCCAGCCCCCTCCCTCCCCGGCCCCCCACTCTACTCCTCGGCCCTGCCAGGCTTGCACCCAGGGCTTACACTCCAGGGGTCTCCTTCTGCCTCATGCCTCAGCTCACGGGGCCCAACCAGCTTCCCATCCTTTCTGCCGTGAAAACCGCTTGCCCTGGGCTCAGTTGAGATCCGGGCCCCATCTCGCTGACTCCTCCCAGACTGAGCATCATCTCCATGGCTGAGCCACCCAAGGATGGTTGGGGCCCTGACCCCAGTGGTGTCTTGTGCCTCCAATAGGAAGTCCTAAATTTGTCTGGGATTTTCTACACACAGCACCTCCAAGCAGGGAGCACAACACTGGTGCAGGGAATGAAAACATTCTGCTTTGTTGTATTTCCACCGCGACAACACTGGTACCACTGCCTGTCTCAGGACCACACCCTTCTGAGTCCTCCTGAAGTAAGCTGTAGCTGAGGGTCTTTGGATGCAAAGGGACTCAGAAGCCAGGGCAGGACACCTCCAGGCACAGACCCCTCACACCACAAAATCCTTGGGTGTCAAGCACTGGCCTCACTCCATCTTGGGCCACAGTGAGCTCTGTGCTGCTGCCCAGCTTCCAATTTCTTCGTGTTTCTACACAATCCTCTATGCTTTTACTCACCAGGTTGTCTCACCCCTAGCTTCTGACTGCACCTTGGTTCCCAGGAACAAATAAGGCTCTTCCCAGAAACAAAACGTAGGTTGTCTCGTGGAATAAAAAATGAGGTTCTTCCCAGGGAGGATGAATCTAGACGCTAAGGCAGATATCAGCAAACCAGCCATCAGGAAGAGAGGTTGGCTAAGATCTCAACCCGGGTTGGAAACCCAGCTGTCTCAGGGGATTACGAGCCCATGAGTCAGGACCCTTAACACCAAATACAAGGTTCCCTGGGAGAGCTGAGGGGCCACTGCGTCCTTGTTTTGTCATTGGAAACTGAAGATGCTTCTGTGGCGTCCATTCCCTGGCCACCCATCATGCATTCACTCCACAGATATGTGGCTGTGTGCTAGATGTCAGAGGAAATACAGTGGTTGACCTCACTCCCTGCCCTCCCAGAGGGACGCACCCACACACAGCGTTAGAGGGGGCACTGAGTCCACAGATCAAGGGAAGAACTCCATGAGTGCTGTGACTTGAAGCAGGAAGGCATACCTTCCAGACAGGAAAAAGAGGTGAGGAAAAGTGATGGTAAAGTGTCAGATTTTGTGAACTGGCCAAAGGCCGGGTGGCTAATGCACAGCTGTGTTGGGACACTGAGGTAAAATAGGCTCAAGAAGCAAGGATTAGGCAGGCATGATTGCACAAAGTAGTGACAAGGAAGGAGGCCCCGTACCAAGCTGGCTGACTCCATCACAACAGGGGGCTCTAGAACTGGCAAAAGGAAAAGCATCACAGGTGTATGTTCATCCTGAGACCCCTGAAGCCCTGAGGACACTTGGGAGAAAGCAGGAGGACATGGAAACCTAGTTAAGAGAACTCAGCCTGGCAACAGCCCTAGAAACACAGATAAATGTACAAGGGAGAGGGACGGCCATAGCAGTGAGAGGTGGACGGGAGATTGGTCATGCACAAGGATTCAGGAGAAGAAAAATGGAGCCACCTTCCTTCCATTGGGGGGAGGAGCTTGCTAGTCTAGAAGGAAGTGGACATTATAGTAAGCCCAGGTTGGGCACAGGAATCAGTATATTTGGTGTGACTCAGAGTTTCCACCCAGAGACGAGATACATCTAGAAATCAAAGTAGATGTGGAATGTGTGTATACACACCAGTGCACACACACACACACACATGCACACACACACACAGAGAGATAATTCCCAGCTCTGTCCTGAGGGTGGGGGCTCCAATAGCAACAGTCACCCCAATGAGCCTGGAAATCTCTCTCTTTTGGGCCAGAAAGTAAGATAAAGCACTCACACAACAATGGGTTTTTTAACAAAAAGGTTTGTGGCCAGCCTGAAGAGGCCCCCACCAGCAACCAAACAACTTCTACATCAAAATAGTATATATTGATTACCACCCATTGAATACAATACTTAATCTGCATTTTGAGTCCCTACTGATAGAAGCAAATGACCAAGGTCATGCAGTGACTCACACCTGCAATCCCAGCACTTTGGGAGGCTGGAGGTGGCTGATCATGAGGTCAGGAGATTGAGACCTCATCCTACAACGCTGTGCCGCCTCTCTACTAAAAATGCTGGCACCAAGGCTGCAGAGTGTGGTAGGCTCGTAGTCCCAGCACCCGGGAGGCTGGAGGAGAACATGTGATCCTGAGGAAAAGACGGAGCTTGCAGTGAGCCACCAGCCCCACTGCACCTGGACCTGGGCTTTACGCTGAGCCAGACCTGGTTCAAAAAAAAAAAAAAAAAAAAAGCAGCCAAATGACCACAGAGACAGTCTCAGAGAGGTAAATGGGGAGGCCTGGGAGCAGGTTATTAGAAAGGTAAAGGTCTCAGCTTCCATGCATCGTGGGATGGGGAGACCCTGAGTTATGTGCAGTGGAGAGACAGAATCTAATAGGCTGTCACTGGTTGAACTTTAGAGAGAATACATAGTCTCTAAATACTTTCCTTTATTTACTAGTAAAAGGGAAAAGAGTAAGTCAACAACAGAGAAGGCTTCTGCCCCACCTAATCAAGGGGTCAAGGTGACCATGACCTTGGATGGGACAGCCAAGTGCTTCATTTACCCAGATTCAGAGATGAGAACATGATTACCACTGGGTAAGTTTCTGCAGGCATCATCTAAACCAAATCTCACCCAACTAGCCAGACAAGCCAAGTGAGGGGCGAGAGTCCAAACTTGTCCCTCTGGACGCAGTGGCTCACAGCCACTGCCCCGGCAGGATCCAGCCTGATTCCCACCCCAACCCCAGTGCCTGCAGTTAGCCACCAGATACTCTGGCATGACCCCTGTGCCTCCTCTCTACCCACTACATGCCCATCGACACGAAATCGGACACAGCCAGTCCCACTGCTCCATGGCTTGAGGGTGTTCGGAGTGTGAGGGGAGTTCCTATGTGCCAACAAAGCACATTTAAAAGCACTTTACAGTCAACACCTGTAGTTCACACCTGTAATCCCAACACTTGGGAGGCTGAGGAGTATGGTGATCATTTGTGGTCAGGAGTTCAAGACGAAGTCTGGGCAAATATAGTAAAACCCCGCCTCTACCAAAGCTACAAAAAATTAGCCAGGTGGTCGTGGCCGTAATCCCAGCTACTTGGGAGTGCTGAGGGTGAGAATCAATGCGGAACCCAGTGGAAGCAGAGGTTGCACTGAGCCGATCACGCATTGCACTCCAAATCCAGTACAGGGAACAGTGTAAGACTGTCAAAAGCAACTTTTCCTCTGAGATATGACCGCCTCAGTTTACACCCCTGACATCAGCAAAGCAGTGCCAGCTCTCATCTGCAGGAAATTGAGCCTGGCTCCTCCTTGTCCATGTAAAGGCGGGGAACATTGGTCACTGCAGTGAGGCCCAGCACTGGTTCTAGGGGGCAGGTTCAACCTGGCCCGTCCAACACAGACTCTTTGGGGGAAAATCCTCCCTCTTACTTCTTTCTCCCCTGTGCAGCCAGCTTGTGCTCCATCTGAAATCCAGAAGGGACAGTGGCCATGTGCTTCCCACCTGCACTCACCCTGGGATTCCAGAAAGTAAGTTCAGGCACACTCAAGATCTCACCTATCCAGCAGCATCTTCCACCTGTTCCCAGCTGGAGGGCACAGCAGAGGACTTTCTCGGGTACATGAGGTCCCAGGCTCAGGTGGAGAAGTGTGCACGGGCACCTGAAAGACTGGAGAGCTGGGGAGCTGGTTTTCCCAGTCCCTCAAGCGGTGAGGGGGCTGCCCAGGCTCTACTGGATCCAGTGACATCCTAGGGGACAAGGAGTCCAACTCCCAGAGTGGTACTACGATCAAAGATGCCATTTAGAAGTGCCTGGCCCTCAAGATGGTCCAAAGTCGGAGTTATCCATTCAGGTGGAAGTAGGATTTGAAAGCAGTACTGCTTTGTCCTTACACAACACTGTTTCTACAAAATCACACAGACACTCAGTAGATAATGCGATGAATGAGAGTCCACTGGCTACAGAGGAGAGTGTATTTATTCCACCATAGGTTAACCAAAACGTCTCCATTGGCTACAAAGTTCCCGTGGCACGCAGCGCCTGTCCCCACTCCATGGAGTCCCCTGCAGGCTCAGGCTGTCAATGAAATGTCATTCTGCGACTGCCACACCTCTCGGGGCTTCTTCTGACAAACACATGGTATCTGACATCCTTCGTATGGTGTTTTGCCCTACTCGGGAAACCAGTATTTGTTCTCCGTTTCCCCTCTGCTCTGACTCGTCACAGAGTTCCTTTCCCCTGACTTTGAGAAGTAAATAAAAATGCTTTCCCTACAAAATTACCTCCAGTGGGTGCTTCCCTCCCTCTTCCCCTGCTCAAAACAGAGCTGTTTCATTACAGAATGTGCACACAGGAGAGCCACAAAAGTAAGCAATTAAGGTGGTTTCCCCAGCCCCTCCAGCTAAGTCCCCAGGATCTCGCCTTCCCTCCCCCTTCAGAGAGCAGGAAGAGTCAGGGGCTGGTGCCAAGAGGAGCATCTCCTTCCTTCACTCCACCATGCATGGGTGGGGGTGCCCGCCCAGAGAGATAAACAAGGGCCCACCTGCTCCCACCCCTCACAAGCACGGAGCACACCTTTCTCATGGTAAAATGGACCCCTACAGCTATGGGCCACACAATCTGTATGCCTCCAAAATCCATATATGTTGGAAATCCTCACCCACGTAGGTGATGCTATCAGGAGGCAGGCTCGGGAGGTGCTTAACAAGTGAGGGAGACTCTGCATGAATGGGGTTACTGTCTTTGAAAAAGGGACCCTACACATCCCTTCACCCACTCTGCTGGGAGACATAGATAGAAGGCTTTGATAAAGTTCAGGAGCCAGCTCCTCACCAGACAATCTCCCAGAGCCTTGATCTTGGACTTCCAGCCTCCAACTGTGATAGCTTCAGAACTGCCTGAGGTCACAGAGCTGGGGCCAACCACAAGCCCAAGTCCCCAGGTCCAGCTTACAGACCTACTGCTACCACGGAGTCCTGAGGGACCCAGGGCACGGTGAGCAGAGCATCCGCTACACTTCCCGGCCAGCCAGTTTCTCCTGTCAAATGAGCTGCCC